>PVKS010001754.1:0-132951 GCA_004027875.1 Aplodontia rufa
TTTTCCCAAATAAAAAAAAAAGTCAAAGTGGACAAAATTTTGTCAATTAAATAATCTCCCATACTTTTCCTTAAGTATTAATGCAACCATCTGAACTAAACGTCAACAGACACCTGTTGGTGTCTTTTGGGCTTATCATATCGCATTTGAAACATAATTATTTCACTGTACTCTGCCATTTAACAAACTTGAGAGTCAGTCCAAGATCATACCACAAAGAGACTTAAAATAAGAACTTACTCTCCCTGCATTTTCATTCTTTGACTTAACTATCAATCAAAACAATGTGTACTCTTTATACTGTGGTTTCAAGTCAGAATGCAGAGGCCAAGAGGTTCTACATTCACTTCACTCCCAGGAATTTCCCCCTCTCAATTCAACATCTGTCAACTTATTTGCATCATCTGGGTAAATCTGTCAGTTTTCTTAGATGATAAACTGAGGAGACAGAGATCATTTTATTCACCTTTATATCTCTTCTGTATTACAGTGCTTTATATATTTTGTGTTTAGAGAAGTGCTTAAATATTTATAAACTTTTCAAAGTATCCTTCATATGGTTTCCTTATACCAACATCTTAAAACATTTGTACTGAATAATTTGCCTATGACTTAAACAAAATTTCCGTTTTTATTTGTCAGATAGCATCTCTAGAAACACACATTATATAGAGAAACAGTTTTTCCAACTCTGCAAAATAAAACAAAATGTTCAACTTCAAAGCAGTAGAACCACTAGACAGAGAGTGATGGAGGGAGCAAGTGAAAATACTTCTGTAGAATGTAAAGTTGGCACCAACACATTAGTAAGAATTAGTAAGCATGAAGAGACACAGAAAACTCCTAGAGACCAAGGAGATCCCAGATGGGTCCTAAAACATTTTAGAGTCTAGGATACTTAGTTCCTTAAGGAATTATTTACAAATCTACATAAAAGACTCTAACAAGAATGGAAGAGACCCAATGTCTGTTGATTTCCTATTCCAATGCAGGCATATGCTAAAATACACATTATCTCATGTATTCTTTCTAACTACCCTCACAGGCATTTTTCTTTCCTGGCTTACAGATTTTAAAAAAAAATTGGTATCAGGAATAATTAGTAATTTGCTTACAGTTGGATCAAGGCAAAATTCAAACTAAGGATCTAGGCTCTTCCCTCCCACCCCATCACCCTTTCTGTAACTCACTACAACCACTTAATACACTCTATGCTTTTAAAAAAAATCAATTAAGAAGACAGTAATAACCATTTATAATTTCCTGATGCTATGGACTTCTTATATTCTATTAAGAGTCAGGAAGGGTAAGTCAACAAATGGTGGGCTGGAGGCAAGGTAATTATGCACAGGTTTCTGCAAATACCCCGCTTGCTTACTTGCTTTTTTCATCCTAGCTCTTGGTTTCTCCCTTAACTACTGTACACTGGTGGTATAAAGAAACATATTCAATAAGAATAAGTGAATCTCAAAGCTCTGAACTATAGCTCTTCTAAGAATTTCTAGAAAGATTGCTTTCAGGGAAAATTCATGGCGACTGCATTTAGTCCTCAGATGGAAGGCTAGGGGCACAAAGAAAATCTCTCCTGGGTAGAAAGTATATTTCATCAATATAAAAGTCATGCCAAACATTAATTCTTCTATATTATCAAGTAAAAAAACCTGAATTATTAGATTCTAAACAAAAAAATTTAAAACAGGATGCAAACTGCCAAAGTCTAGCCTACATTTCCATGTTTCCCAGTATATACAGGTAATTTATAAGAGTTCCAAACCTAAACCTACATACTTGACTTAATTTTTCCTTGACAGATTAATCCATTTAATATTGAGTATATTGAGTAATACTAATTTCTTACTCTATGAGGCAAAGTGAAAATAATGGCCTTCAAAAACTTAAAGAACAAAAACATAAGAAAATGAGTTTAGCTTAAGAAAAAATTGTACCTTATCTGTTCTAACATTTTTACACCATTATGATCAGTATTAATTATAAACAGGATGAAATGTGTTAAATTTATGCTTTAAGATTGTTCTGAATCTAGAGACAGCTAGTAGTAGCCTTACCTTGTTACCGAATATTGTTTGTATTTTCTCATGTTCCACCAGAAATTCTCAAAATGGATCTTATTTACATTTTCTTCAAAAGTGCCATCAATAGCTGCTGCTGCTTCTTCTTCTTTCTTTTTTTTTTTTAAGGAGAGGGACAGTGAGAGAGAGAATCAATTTTATTTAATTTTTCATGTGACTTTTGTTGCTCCAACTCTTCATTATGTACGTGGTGCTGGATTCAAACTTGGGTTCTTAGCATACCTGGCAAGCGCCAAAACTGCAGAGCCACCGCTCCAGCCTGCCATTAATAACTTTTACAGAAAATTATTGAAAAAGCTGGAAGGGAAAAGAAGCAATTCTCCTTCCAGCTACAAGCTACCAATGTTTCTCTATAAGGGCCTAGTGGGAATTATCCTCTACCTTAGAAGCTACAGTTTTAGGGTTTGAATTCATTGCTTTTTCTCATTCAGGATGACAGATAAAGTACACATGCTAGCATGGCCCTCAGCTCCATTTCCAGGTCCAGATTACTATTTACACCAGAAGGGGAACACCTCTTTCCCCTTAAGCAAATGGGTAAAATGTTCTCTTCCAAAGAGGATCCTGTGAATATCTTATAAATCATCACCAATTATAGCAGCTAAAGGCAGCTAATACTCGTAAGTACTACTGCCAATGTTATTGCTCAATGTTAGGTACAAAAACTTGTTTCCCTCATCCAGTCTTTTTGAATTGATCTAATTTTTGCTTTTTTGCAGTTTAGCATAGAATTGTGCAGTTCTTATTCAGCCTGACAATTACTGAGGAACTACTATGTCAAGTCTTGTTAAGTACAGAGAATAAAGCCCCATTATTGCCAAATCTGTGTGCTCAAGATGTAGATCGGTTGCAGGGGTGGGGAACCTGAAATACTGTTAACAAAGTGTTTTCAGTGCCACAATGCACAGCTTATGACAGAGTACGGGGAACATCTTCTAAGGAGATGATGTTGCTGGATTTAAGCCATTTTCATAGTATGTTTTATTGGCTGGTAATAATCTTTAATTTTATCTATTTATTTTTTTTCCTGGTACTGGGTGAACCCAGGGGTGCTTAACCACTGAGCAACATCTGCAGACATTTTTTTTTTTTTTTTGAGACAGGGTCTCACTAAGTTGCTTAGGGCCTCATTAAATAGCTGAAACTGACTTTGAACTCGTGATACTCCTGCATCAGCCTGTTGAGCTGCTGGGATTATGGCTGTGCACCACTTTGCCCGGAATTTATTTTAAACATATTTTATAGCCCCTTTCATATTTTTCTGTATCTCAAGTTCCTGAGGTGCTAACATTACTGCTAACTTTTATTTAGGGTAGATCATGTTCTTATATATTTATAATTTCAGTTTGTGAGTTTATCACTAGGTAATATTTTCTATATGGCCTGGATTCTGAATGTTACTACAAATCATTTTGCTTTTGTTAACACTGGGATCTGGTCACAGGAGACCAAATTCTGGTGTGGTTATAATGGAGCCTCCACTCTTGATTCTGGGCTTGGGAATTCCATACTTCACAGATAGGATAAAATTAGATTCAAAACCACTATAAGACACAGGTTTGAGGGTGGTGGCAGATTTTATTTTCCAAGCTTGTTGACAATATTTCCCATCCCAAATGTTCTTGGCCCTGACTTTCTTCCCATCACCTGGTAGGGTCTTATTTCTTCTTGAAACTGGATGGACCTTATAAGTACCTCCACAAATAGACTATGGTGGAAGTGATGCTATGTGGATCCAAAAGCTAGGTCGTAAAAATGTCACATATATCCTCCTTGTTCCTCTAGGATGCTTGTTCTTTAAACTCAGCCAAGTGCTCTGAAGAAGTCTAATGAGCAAAAGGAGAGGAGCTGTTTGGGGAAGAACTAAGGCCCTAGTTGGGCTTCCAGCTGACAGCCAGCAGCAACTTGCCAACAGAGATACGGGGTAGAAATACATGTCTCTGTTGGGCCTTGCCAAAATTACAGTTTGTGGGCTGGAGCAATGGCTCAGAGGTTACGGTGCTTGCCTGGCATGTGCAAGGACACACGTTCAAACCCCAGCACCAACGTACAAAAAGAAGTGTCAGAGCAATGAAAGCCACATGAAAAACTAAATAAAATTGATTATCCCTTTCTCTCTCACTGTCCCTCTCTTAAAAAAATAAAAAAACAAACAAGCAAAAAAAAAAAAAAACCCCAAAAACCCAAAATTACACTTTGTAAGCAAAATGAATAATTGTCATTTTAAATCACAAAGCTCTGGGATAGTTAGCTATATTAACAATGGATACCTACATCAGAAAGTCTCATCTTTACATAGAATTATTCTTTTTACTCAGAGTCTCAAGCAGATATGGTTGAGGAAATTTCTCTCGGTACTAAAACAATGCTGTGTGTCAATACATAATGGAAAGGTTTCACTGGACAGACCATGCAACCGCTTTCAAATATATGTTAGTAGTGCCTTATAAATTATCTTGTAGAAATTGTTAACTTATAACTATGAACTTTCTCTTACTCTTTCCTTGTGTATATAGCAAAGTCTCAGGTCTCCCACCTGAGTGTTAGTGGTTTAGCGGACCATAAAGCAACTCTTAGGGAGATACCTTCAATTCTACACGTGTGTGTGTGCGCGTGCACGCGTGTATGAACAATTATTTTAATGTCTGAAAGAACCAGATGTCAGCTTGTCTTACTATTGGTAATTCTCAGTTTGCAACTTTGCTTAGGCCTTGTCGGCTGGTTTTCCCAGTTACTATTTTTCCTTTTGAAATTAAAAAGAATCTTTTGGGGCTGGAGTGGTGGCTCAGCGGTTACGGCGCTTGCCTGGTATGGGCAAGTACGAGTTCAAACCCCAGCACCACGTACACAATGAAATGTCCAAGGAATAAAAGTCACATGAAAAACGAAATAAAGATCGCTTCTCTCTTTATCTCACTGTCCCCTCTTTCTTTAAAAACAAAACAAAACAAAAGAATCTTTTGGAGTCAGGCATGGTAGCACATACCTGTAATCTCAGTGACTCAGGAGGCTAAGGCAGGAGAATCGCAAGTTCAAAACTAACCTCAGCAACTTAGTGAAGCCCTAAGCAACTTAGTGAGAGCCTGTGTCAAAATTTTTTTAAAAGGGGGGTGTGTGTAGGGGGACACTGGAGATGTGGCTCAGTGGTTAAGCACCCCTATGTTCAATCCCCAAAATCAAAAAGAAAAAAGAAAAAAAAGATTCTTTCGATCTTTTGGGTACCTATTCTGAAACTATTGAAATACACTAACCAAGCTGGTGTGTGTTAGTTTTAGTACCTACAGATTCTAGCCTTAAGAGGAATGATTCCTATATGGATGTCAAATGATAATTTTTCATTTCTATTATATATATCTGGCATTATACTTTAACAAAGAAATATCTCTTTTGTCCTGTTTATTTGTATATCAGTGTGTCAGTGTGAATGTATGGGTTCTTATTTGGTTTGATGAGTTATAATTCATTATTTTCCCTCTTTTGATGCTTTTTTTTTTTTTGAGATTTGGTTATTCAACCTGATCCTATGTTCCTTTGGATATGTCATCATCATTTTTAAAAAACTTTTTCCTATTGGTCACAAAAAGCTGTTCTAGGGTTATCCTGTTATTTTCCAAGGAGTTCTAGTTCCCCTAGTAAAGAAAGTATTTAGAAATCAATATCTGGCATGAAGTATGCTTACTGATTCTAGATTATCACAGTTTCTAAGTTCTTTTTGCAAAAAGAGGTAGAAAACAGATGTATATATCTATATACACATATAGGTTGATACATGCATGTCCACATTTATATATGTACATCTATAGCTATGAAGCTAAAAAATGCAATTTCTATGGACACTTCCATTTCCAAACTTCCAAAAAATGGTAGACATGAAGGTAAATATGATTTGCTTTTCCTTACTTAAAAATTATTTAAAAGATGAGAATCCAAAGCAAAAAAACGGAACAATGATTGTATAACAACAGCATGAAAAAGGATGAACTGAGGGGTTAGAAGTACACAATTGCAAGATTCTTATACTATATGCAAAGTAGCACAAAATTATTTGGAAGTAGACTATGGTTAATTAAAAAACTACTAGCATGGTGGTAGATTTGAATACAACAATATAAATAGTTACATTAAATGTAAATAGTCTAAAGACACCAACTAAAAGATTGTCATGATTAGATTTTAAAAAGCATTTAAACACATAGGTTAAAATTAAAAGCAGAAAAAAATAAATTATCTGGAGGCTAATTAAAAATGAAAAAGAGTGGCTACAAGACTATCAGCCAAAATATACTTCAGAACATCACTGCCAGTGATAAAGGGATATTTCAGATGTTTAAAAGCATCCTTTAAATAATAAAAGACACAGTTCATCAAGAAGACATGAAAATCCTAAATGTGCTTCAACATATAGTGTGCCTCAAAATATGAAGCAAAAAATGGTAGAAACGAAAGATAAAATATCAAATCCAAAAATTCAATATTCCTATATCAGCAATCAACAAAAGTAGACAGAAAATTTGTAAGGATACAGAAGACCTGAACAACATGAGCAACTCAATCTATGAGACATTTATAGAAAATCTACCTGACAATAGCAGAATACACATTCTTTTCAAGAGCATATGGCAGATTCACATCAGAGACGACATTCTAGACCATACGGCAAATCTCTATAAATACAACACAAATGAAACAATACAGAGAATATTTTTTGACTAAACGAATTAAAGCAAAAACCAGTAATAGAAAGATATCTGGAAATCTCTATAAATGTTTGAAAAACTAAACAAAATTGATTCTATCACTTCTCTTTCTCTTTAACAAAAACAAAACAAAACAAAAAAAAACCCACAACAAAAAAAGAGAGAGAAAGAAACACTTCTTACCTCATTTTATGAACCCAGTACCACCCTGATACTAAAGTCAAAGACAATCTTTTTTATTATTTTTTATTAAAGAGAGAGGGACAGTGAGAGAGAGAAAAAAAGAGAGAATCAATTTTATTTAGTTTTTCATTTGGCTTTCATTGCTCCGACATTTTGCTGTATAAAAGGTGCTGGAGTTCAAACCTGCACCCTCAAGCGTGCCAGGCAAGTGCTGTAACCACTTAACTACCACTCCAGCCCCTCAAAGACAAGCTTGATATTAAAACCACACAAAAACATAATCAAAAATATAAAACAACATCCCTCATGAAATTAGATGTAAAATTTATGTAACAAATCACATCCAGCAATATATAAAAAGGGCAATACATGGGGCTGGAGTGGTGGCTCAGTGGTTACCCTCTTCCTTGGCATGCACAAGGATGCGAGTTCAAACCCCAGCATCATGTACACAACAAAGTTCAGAGCAACAAAAGCCACATGAAAAACTAAATAAAATTCTTCTCTCATTGTCCCTCTCTCTTAAGAAAGGGGGGTGGGTTGGCAGGATATACCATTACCAAATAAGGTAATAAATAGGTGCCTATTTTAACAGGTATAAAGAAAAACCATAAACTCATCTCACTAGACACAGAAAAAGCATCCAAGAAAACTAAGCATCCATTAATGATAAAAGTTAGCACCTTTCAACATTTATGATACAAGATGGTAAAGTTAAAGGACCTTCTTCAACCTAATAAAAATCCTACTTAAAAGTGAAAACATGAATTTCCCACTAAGATCTGTAACTAAGTACGAAGTAGTCCACTCTACCAACACTACTCAATATCATACAAGACATTTTAGCAGGTACAATATGACAAAAACAAATAAATAATAAACTAAAAGACATACAGGCTGAAAGTGAAAAAATAAACCTGTCCCTATTTGTAAATGTTAGGACTATGTAGAAAATTATAAAGAATCTACAAAAAGAAAAAAGTTACCAAAATCAATAAATAAGTTTAACAATGTAGCATGATACAAGGCCAACATATACACAAATTACATGTATTTCTATACTTAGCAATAGGCAGTTGGAAACTAACACACACACAAAATAACACCAAAAATCATGAAATACAAAAAAGCACTGATGAAAGAAACCAATGAAGGCTTAAGTAAATGTAGACATGCTATTTCTGAATTAGAAAACTCAATAGTGTTAAGACATCAATTTTTCCTCAGACTGATCCATAGATCCACTGTTTTCTATCTTCAATGAGACGGATTTGGTGTTTTTCTTGGAAATTATGAATTTTATTTATACTTTCATATTTATTGGCTTAGAGGTCAGCAGAGTAGTTTTAAAAACATTTCTTCATTTCTTGTCAATTCTAATTTTGCAAATTTCTGCTTTCTCATTTTGATGAGATTAGTTAACATATTATCTTGTAAATTTTTATTAAAATGTCTATTTTTATGTTCTCTTCCTTGTGAATTTGCTTTACATTTATTATCTCCCTCCTTCTGCTTTTTTTTTTGGGGGGGTCACTTTGTTGTTGGTTTTCCAATTTTTTTAAAACTTGACACTTTTATTTATAAAGGGGTCTAAAGCTATGAATTTTCTTTTGATTACAACTTAAAATGCATTTCAGAGAATACAAATGTGTAATTTGTTGTTTTTTTATAATTTAAAAAGGTCCAAAATTTATCTGGATTTTGTAAGCTTTTAACTAATGCGTCACTGTTGGTCTGTCTTTCCCAGGATCCCATCCAGAACAGCACACTACGTTTAGTATATTTTACGTCATGTTTCCTTAGCCTCCTTTTAGCAATGAGTTTCTTAGACTTTCCTTGTTTTCGTGATTTTTTTTTAAAGACAGAGGGACAGTGAGAGAGAGACAGAGAGAGAGAGAAAGAATCAATTTTATTTAGTTTTTCATGTGGCTTTCACTGCTCCAACATTTCATTGTGCATGTGGTACTGGGGTTTGAACCCACTTCCTTGTGCGTGCTGGAAAAATGCTGCAACTGCAGAGCCACCACTCCAATCCTGGTTTAGGTGATCTTGACAGGTTTTTGTTATTTTTGATTTTTTGTGATACTGGGATGCTGGGGATTGAACCTAGGGACACTCTACCATTGAGAGGCTTTCAACACTTTGAGAGCATTACAAAATGGTTATTTTCCCCTCTCACCGCCAGAAGCATGAAGGAATTTTCCTCAGATCTTTAACTTAAAAAGGAGGCGGTGCTCCACCTGGACATAAAATTCAGGGAGTGTAACTTCCTTATACTGGGTCCCTAGGCGTTTCTAATTCTCAAGTTGTCCAGAGCCAGTGTCCAACAACTAGTCAATTATCATCTAAGTGCCCCTATCAGTCCTAGTTTATGCTTCTGATAGGTTGTGATTCTCTGAATTCACCTGTCTCTCTGGTTTTCTGAGCAACAGACTTATGACCTGTGACTTCAATTACCCAATAAAACTAAGAAGAGTTATTGATTTTTCAGGTTTTGTTTTCTTGTTGGGAAAATGAGAACGACAGCTTCTAAGCCTTTTACATGTCAGAGCAGAAACTGGAAGTCAAAAAAATGACAGATTTATTTTTCTACTATTTCTTTCTCCCAAAGTAGTTAATCTACATTAAAGATTGGAATGTGCTAGAAGAAGTGAACGACAACTTTAACAGTTTATTTAATTGTGAGACAAGCATTAATCATTAGACTATATTATGTACCATTCCCTCATTTCTATTATTCTAAGACCACAAGAAAGCTATTACAGTTAGATATGTGTTATCCATTTTCATGCAAAGCAATCAGAATGCTTTTACTATGAAATAACTCTTATAGTTGAACCTTTTTACTTCCATATTAGGATACCAATATACTCCTTTAATATACATTATATTCATGAATATTTCATTAAAATTACAGCTTGTTATTCCTGTATATTACAACTTATAAACCAATACTTGCAATGTACAAACCAATATGTTAAGACAAAAACAGGCTTATTACAAATCCTTTATGGCTACAGATAAATTAGGTTTAACACTAACTATGCAGTCTATATGTAGTACTTATAAAGGAAGATGGAAGAGAACTTACTAGAAGCTAATGTTGAAAAAAAGTTCAAATATAACTAGTTGAGGAAAGTGAACTTTATCCTAAAAATAATGGGGAGGCATTGAAAATTTTAACCAGGAAAGTATTCAGATTATAAAGATTACTTCAGCAGTTTCGGTGCTTGCCCAGCAAGCATGAGGACCTGGGTTCAAACCCCAGCACCACGTACACAACTAAGTGTTAGAGCAACTAAAGCCATGTGAAAAATTAAATAAAGTTGTTTCTCTCTTTCTCTGTCTCTCTCACTGTCCTTTCTCTTTAAAAAAAAAAAAAAAAAAGATTACTTCATTTAATTCCCTTCATAGTACTAATTTTAAATTCTATTTATTATATTTAGTCCAACTAGAATGTAAGGTCCACATGACTACAGATCATATCTAGATATCTTATTCATTGTTATATCCCTGATAACTATATACTGCCAGTTGTAGTAGATAAGTAAACAGACAAAAATGGTTGAATGAATTTACATAAAGAGGGGGAAATACTGGAGAGCTAAACTGGGCATATTATTTTGTTATATTATGCACATGTGAAAATATGTAACAATGATTCCAATCAATATTTACAGCTATAATGCACCAATAAAAATGTGGGAGAAAATTTACACAAAGAACTAGTTAAGAGAACTTTTTTTAAACCTGGATAACAACTACCAATACCACAACAAAACAAGGTCATGAACAAATAAATTATTAGTGGAGCATGACTAGACCAGCCTAAGAAATATTAAGACAATAAGAAACTAGTGACTGAAAGGATGTGGGCAATGAGGAAAAATAAATGTAAAAATCAAAATTAGAAGTAAATATTTAAGCGTTTTCAAAAATGACCACAAAGCCACAGTAATAAAAATAGCATGGTAATGAAATGAGGACAGATAAGCAGGTCAACGGAACAGACTTGAGAATCCATAAAGGCTTGCATTTACGGTCAACTGATTTCAGATAACTGTTGAGTTCAATTACGGGGAAATAACAATATTTCCAATAAATGGTGCTGGGATAACTGGACAGCAACAAGCAAAAAAATGAACTTGCACCCTTAACTCTTATCATATGCAAAACTTCAAAATAGATTATACCTCTAAATCTAAGAACTAAAACTATAAAATGCTTATAAAATATAACTGTAACTCTTTATAACCTTGAATTAAGCAGATATAATACAAGAAATAAAATTAAAAGATAAAATGGATTTCATCAAAATTTAAAATTCCCTCCCCCTCTGCTTCCTCCTCCTCTTCTTGTGCTAGGGATCAAATACAGGGCCTCATCCATGATAGGCAAGCATTCTACCACTGAGATACAACCCCAACCCAGTTTTGACTTTAAAGGACACCAGAGAGGGGGGCAGGTAGGGGAACTTCTCAGAATGGAAGAAAATATTTACAAATCATATATCTGCTAAAGGGACTTGTATTTCAATTATATAAATGTTCAACTCATCAATAAAATGGGCAAAGGACATGAAGATACTTTTTTCTAAAGATATATGAATGGCCTACAAGGACATGAAGAGATGGTCAACATCATAAACCATTAGAGAAATGCAAATCAAAGCCACAATGAGATCCCATTTCACACCCATAAGGGTTAAAATAAAACACAGAGCTAATAATAGCTAGTGCTGATAAGAATATGAAAAACTGAAACTCTCAATCATTAATTGCAAAATCATATAGTCAACTTAGAAAACAGTTTTTAAAAGGTGAAATTAAGTTACTATATGACTCAGCAATTCTACTCCTACATATATACCCAAGATATGAACAAATACTCACACAAAAGCTTATAAATGAATATATATGGAAGCATTATTCATAATAGCAAAAGAGGAAACAACACAAATATCTATCAACTGATCAATAAACAAAATGTGATATATCCACAAAATTGGATATTATTCCACTATAAAAAATGAAGTACTAATATATATAACATAGATGAACCTTGAAAACATTATACAAAGTGAAAGAAAGACATAAAAGGAAAATATTTTATAATTCCATTTATATAAAACTTCCAGAATAGTCAAATTCATAAAGACAGAAACTAGATTAGTAGTTGCTTAGAGGTAGAAGGTAACAAGGAGTGATTACTACTGGATACAGGAGTTTTTGGCAAGTGAGAGAAATGTTCTAAAATAAGACAATGACAATGGCAATGGTTTCATGGCTCTATAAATATACTAAAACCTAATGACTGAATCTTATGATATGCAAAATATAATCCAAAAAATTGTTATTAAAACACAAGTGTGTGCACGCATATATACACAGTGCCTGTGGAATTCTGAATAGATCATTGTTCCCCTGGTGCCTTCCAGTTGTCTGATGAAAATTTCTCAGAAAATTTCCACAAGTAAACACATGTAAAACTTCCTCCAAATTTCTAAATATAGGACAGTTATTTTACAGAATTATTAGAATACTTATTAAGTCTTTAAAGGCCACAAAACTATCAACATCACAGTTCTATTCCCTTCATTCATTCTTTTTTTTTTTTCAGGGCTGAGGAGCGAACTCTGGGCCTTGCGCATGCTAGGCAAGCGCTCTGCCATTGAGCTAAATTCCCAACCCCATCATTCATTCTTTTTTAAGAATTTTATTTTTCATCTGGTTTTAGTTTCTCCGACACTTAGTTGTGTATGTGGTGCTAGGGTTCAAAGACAGGTCCTACTACTGAACCACTACTCCAGTCACCTTCATTCTTGAACTTGTTATTTATCCCCTATCACATATTTTATACTTGATAAATGTTTATTCAAATCAATCTTTGAAAAGAAATTAAGAAGTTACATGTTTAGAAAGAACTACTCTTATAGTAAGCCTTTACAGATGAATCCTGACCTCTGAATTTCATCTCTTTTATTTAGTGTTTTGCTAGTTTCTTTAGGAAGAGAGATCTGAGAAATCATCAAAACATGACCCTAATAATAAAAGACACTACACTTATCTTTCTGCATTTTTTAATTAAAAATGTTCTTCATGCAGAAAACTTTTACAACAGGGTTAAAGCAAAACACAACAAATGTCCTGCTGCCCTCTTGGATCAGGCAATTGGGTCCTCTCATTAATACCAAGTAAGTGTACATAGATTAACATTTGGTAAATGAACTGAAACAAAATGCACAATAAATTGATCATAATATTATCTTCTGTGGTTAAATCAGAAAACATTTTGATTTCTTGCACTGCCTTAGGATCACTGTTATGATCAACTATCATTATTTTCTGTGTTGAACTGTTTTCATACATGTGTTCAGTAAGGAAGTTTCAGTTGAAATAATGCCTGGTAACCAATTTTATTATAATACAAAGAAATTGACACTTTAAGCCTGAAAGTCTTTAAAAAATAGAAGGAAAAGAATAAAACAGGCAATTCGCTACTAAATCATGACAGGAAACAAGCTGAATGAAAACTTAATGAGAAGGAATGATGGCATTTAGGAAGTCTTACAGAGGGGAGGGTCAAAGAAAGAAGTTTCAGACAGTCCTTCTAATATAAAATGTTTGATATCTGGTAGAATATTTAAAAAATGAAGAAGAAAAAGGCCTCTGAAAATATTGTTTTGATGAAGACATAGTGACAAGTCCATTTATCATCATGTGTCTTTCAATAGTTTTCAATCTGTGTTGGTACAAAGAAACAGACAACCACTTAGGCCCAGCACATGTGGATGAAGGGGCAGAATGCTCCTTCTAGTATAAGATCACAGTAACATCTCCATCTGACCTGGATCTTTCATCAAAATTTGCAAGCTTCCATGTGCTGTCAATTGTACCTTTAAGAAAGTACCACCGTACATCAGCAAACATCCATGGCCCAAAATACAAAAAACATTGCTTAGTGGAACAAGAATATAATTCTCTAATAAGTACAGTTGTCTGTACTGTCTATAGGAAATGTAGGTTTCAAAGATCTTTCAAACTGTTAAGTAAACAGAATTTCTGTCCTGGAATGTCATTAGCTACATTAAAGGAAGGTTAAGTTTAGCTTCCCTTTTCTAATTCTCTTCATTCTCTAACCAGCTTTGAGAAAGGCAGCTGTAAATGTTTCTCTTCAAAAATTAACTGAAGCACATTTTTAAAAAACTAAGATTGACAGCCAGGAAAGCCTGTCAGACATTTTTAAGAAATATCCCATCTGATTTCACATGGAAGATGCTAAAGGACAAATTCAACAAATGTGGCCATGTGCTATATGCCAACATCAAGAAGAAGAATGGGAAGTCCAAGGGAAGCAGTGTGATTAAGTTTGAGTCACCAGAGATGGCTGAAAGAGACTGCTGAATGATGAATGGCAGGAAGCTGAGTGGCTAACAGACTGATGCTTAAATCAATAGAAATGTTTGAGCATTGCCTCTGTTAAACATTAATTCCAAACTTCTGAATTTGTATTTTTACTTACAAACTAATTTAATCTTTGGCTGGATGAATAAAGATATTTAAGGACTTCAGTTGCTTTTAGGGATAATTTGAATTAGTTTTTAAATGACTGCAGTTACATTTGACCATTTGCATTGAGATTGCAATGTATGATTTTTTTTGCAGTTGTAGCATCTTATTGACATCAAATATGACTCTGATAATAAAAAACAGTTCCTAAAAAGAAAACTAAGATTTCATTAATTAGTTATTAGTTATGTGTAATTATATGGAACAGGTCTACTTTCCTTCCAGATTCCCAAATACAAGAATCAAAACAACTTACAAAGAATATTTGTATAATGAGGAATAGCTGACTTACAAATTCAGACTTCTTGATATTTAAAAGTAACTTCGGGGTGGGGGGACTGGAGCAGTGGCTCGGTGGTTACGGCGCTTGTCTCACATGCATGAGTACTGGAGTTCAAACCCCAGCACCAGGTACACAACAAAGTGTCAGAGGAATGAAAGTCACGTGAAAAACTAAATAAAAATTGTCTCTCTCTCTCTCTCTCATTGTCCTTCTCTCTCTTAAAAAAAAAAAAAAAAGTAACTTCAGGGCTGGGAATGTAGCTCAGTGACAGAGCACTTGCCTAGCAAGCATGAGGCTCTGAGTTCTAGTCTCAGTATGGGGGAGGGACCCGTTTGTTTATTAGATATATGCAGAAAGTTTATAATATAAATGGATTTACACTGAGGGTGTAGATTTCAATTTAAAAAATAAAAACAAAAATTGACAAGTTGATCCTATATTTAAATGTCATTTGACCATGTCACAGAATATTGTTCTGTGTTCTACTAAGGCTCATAGGAGAATCAGGCTTACATTTAACTCACCAACACCACCTGGCAATTATTCATTTTAGGGTAAAACCTAATATAAGTTGGAAGATATCCAAAAACACACTAATTTAATCTCCTTATTTACAAAAGAACTAACTTTAGCTAAGACAAGATAAGTGACCTGCCCAAAATGCTTTGTGGGCGATTAGGGCACAGCACAGTGCTAGCTGTAATATTTTAATATTAAAGCGAACTGAATCACATTTGGCCAGAAAGGCCAACTACTTATAAAAATTACTTTAATTACTTTTCAAATGAGAAAAGTTTCTTTAATAATAACCAAGTATAAACTCTGAATTTTATACCAATATTAATCCTAGACTCTTAGTGATATCTGATCCAAGTCTACTTTCACTCCTAACATCTGTAGCTGCTAAAAATAGGGGCTGAGAGTGTAGCTCAGTGGTGGAACATGTGCTTAACTACGAGGTCCTGAGTTCAATCCCAAGCACTCCTTCCCTCCCAAAATTTAGAAAATAGTAAATGAGTTTGTGTTATTCAGTAACCAAAGGAAGATCTAACTGGATCCCATCAGTGCAAAATAAGGTTGTTTTTTTTTTTTTTGGCAATTGCTAGCTACACAAAATAAAAAAGCAGTGTTCTAAAAGAGATTACATTAACTGATGAGAGAGAACAAATGGAGAAGGTAATTTGTAACTAAAACACTTTTTTACTTTTTAATACTAAGAACTTCCTTTCTATACAAGTTTTATAAAGGCTCAAATATTTTATTCTTGTGGAAGAGATAAGAACATAGCTAGTGAAACAGAAATCCCATCTTAACTCTCAAGATCAGTGGTGAGCTGAAATGCCCACAACACTGTATCTACAGCTCATGAGAGATAAGAAATCAAATGAAGAATTTTTTTAATACCACTTATAATGAGGGTAAAGGATGATTCTGAAAATTCACTGACCTCCTTCTATCTTGGTTGGTAGCAAACAGACTGTATTTTTAAATTAACTCTTTGTATAACTTTCTCTGCTATGGTAATGGCTAATGATATTCTTAGAGAGCTCCTCCTACCAAAAAAAAGTTTCTGTTCCAAGCAGGGAAAAAAATTAGAGTATTCATTCGAAAACAAATAATTTTCTTTTTTTTTAAATTAATTTTATTTAGTTTTTCATGTGGCTTTCATTGCTCTGAAACTTCATTTTGTATGTGGTGCTGGGGTTTGAACCTGCATCCTCATGCATGCCAGGCAAGCACCAGAATCCCTGAGCCACCACTCCAGCCTCAAAAACAAATAATTTTCTTGATGTTTTTCTCCCTGCCATAGCAGTTCAAGAAGGGCTCGTGTTTTAGTTATTTCTGGTGCACTAATATGGTATGAGTCCATATTTCTTCTGTGGAGGGGGCAATAAACTAGAATTACTGCCAAAATTACTTTCAACCAGTATGTCCAAGGTATTATAACTAAATCTAATGTAATAAATATTATCCTTAGTTGCCCACAAAATCCATTCTATTCCTTTATTTATTGGATAAATATTTCTTAATCTTTCTATGTAGAAGCACTTTTTGGATATTTCATGTTTTGAAAAATAAAAAGATCCACATGCATTATTTTAAGTCAAGCAACTTAAACAAGTGCCAAAATGATTTTTTTTAAAAATGTCACTTTATAACCTAGTGCCTAGCATTTAATATTTAGTAAAAAAAAAACTGTTATGGTTTGAATGTGAGGTGTCCCCCAAAAACTCACGTGACAATTAGGGAAGGCTGAGGTGAAATGATTGGGTTATAAAACCCTTAACCCAATCAGTGAGTTAACATAGGTACTAACTGGCAACTGTAGGCTGGTAGGACATGGCTAGAGAAGGTGGGTCATTGGGGGTATTCCTTTGGAGTATATATCTGTATCTGGCCTGGAGTTTCACTCTCTGCTCCCTGGAGCCTCACATCGAACACCAAGGAACAGAGCTGGCCTCCTGTGGACTGAAACCTTGAAACCACAATCCCCCAAAATAAACTTTTCCTCCTAAAATTGTTCTTGTCAGGTCATTTAATCACAACAGGGAAAAGTTGACTGAAACAACTACCTACACATTTCTCTTCACTGGACACATTAGTACATAATTTTTTAAAAATTATTTTGATCATCTTTCAAATGAGAAAAGTTTCTTTAAAAATAACTTGTGGCTGGGGATGCAATTTAGTGGTAAAGCACCTGCCTAGCAGGTGTGAGGCCCTGGATTCATTTCCTTTCTTGAGCCATTGGGATTACAGGCCTGTGCCACAGTGCTGGGCAATCCTAGACTCAATAAAAATAATTTACAAATTAAGCCCAACTACTTTCCATCACCTGAAAGATAACTAATAAAATCCTTCTTTATTGAAAGTCAGGATATAGGATGAAAATAAATATACACATACTTTAATACTGCCTAAATTTATAACTGTTTGTGTGTGAAGAAACTAATCATAAGACAATGGCTCTACTAGATTTCCATCGGTTGCCTTTTTCTACTTAGCCCACAGGAGATAAAGTGGCTAGATTTTGCAGCAGGAAAGTGTAACACCACCACCACCACCACCACCACACACACACACACACACACACAAGCACACAAAGTTTAAAATCACCTTAAAAAGGAAGGCAGGGATTCACATAACCAGCTGCATATTTTTTTGATGTTTAATTCCATGTTTATCTTTAAAATCCTTAAAAGAAAAATTCTCATTTTTAAAAATAAATACAACTTTAAAGTAAGTTAAACATGATTCCTTCAGTTAAATCTGAATGAAAAATTACCACATCTAAGGCTTTCATAGCATCTAAATTTTTAATGCAGACATGGAGCCAAAGAATATTTCTCATGAGAAGCCAAACACATTTCCTCTAGGTGATAGTTATTTTCCCCCTTTCTTTTCATCCTCAGTTCATCAAGACAGATATAGGTGACTTGAATTCAAGCCTGGTGTCATACTATATTTCCTTCAGTTCACTCCAGTGTCAGGAAAACTCTGGAGTGACCCCAGAACAGGTCTATCCAGAGCTCAAGCTTGGAATTCCCTTTCTGGAAGTTTAGTCTATTTTGTTTCCTTACTGTCCCATACTCAAAACAATGCCATTATGCACAACTGGGAACTTCCACATCTCTATATATTCTTGTCAATATTCTTTATGATATTGGTGGGTTAACTGATCTTTTAGGAAATCAAGATTTTATTTTATTAATTCTTCTCCATAGTCCATTTTTTATTTCATTGACTCCTGCTCCTTATTTCTAAATATAAGAACTTTCCATTTATCTGTTAGTAAATTCTAACAGAGCATATATTCTATGACTTAAAACTTTTCAATTGATTGAGACTTTTTTAACTTCCTAGCATATGATCAATCTAGGTGCATGGTTCATACACATTTGAAAAGGATGTTTATTCTACAGTTTTTTGGAGGCATGTTCCATAAATGTCATTTAAGTCAGTTGATAAGTCTTTCATGTCCTGATAAATTTTATGTACACTTGTTCTATCAATTACTAATATCAGAGTGTTAAAATCAACTATAATTATAAATTTGTCTATTTTCAGCTGTTATTGAATAGATATGCCTTCTTAATGAATTAAAAGTTCCTTTTTATCTTTTGTAATATTCTTTACTCTGGAGTTTTAGATTAGTATAGCCAACTTTCTTATAACTAGTGTGTTTGATGTATATTTTTCCATCCTTTGGTCTTAATTTAAAATACATCTCTTGTAGATAGGAAAGTTTTTATTTTCTATTTGCCCCCTTTGCTCTTTGTTCCTCCCCCACCCCTTCTCTGCCTTCTTCTGGATTATTTCTTACTATTCTCTTACATTTCCCTACGTGGCTTTTCAAGTAGCTATTCTAGGATTCACAGCATGCACCTTTTTATTTTAATCATGCCCTATCTTCAAACACAATTATCTCCTTTTTGTATAATATATTAATCTTAAAGAGTACACCAGTTCCTCATTTTTGAGGAGGGAAACACTCCTATCAGATGCCTAAAACTGCAGCTCTATACTAACTATAAACATGAAATGCAATTCTGCAACAGTCAATCTGCTAACCAAGACAGCTATAAAATACATACAGCATATATGCAGTTAGCACATACAGTATAGAAATGTGAACAAAGGGATGATTCACGGGTGGGACATTTCTAAAGTCTCTGCTGAATATTCAATGTAATCAATGAGGTTTTTGTACTCCAGTGAACGGGAACTCAAAAAAAATCTCTGTTTCTGCATAAGTTCTGGCAATTGTAGAGCATACTAAACCTCACTAAGTTTTTCCTAGAAGTCATCCTTTGCCCACCCTCATGGAATTTCACAGTACCCATATGGATATCTGTTACTTTTTTATCTGCAGAGTTCACTCCTGTCGGGTACATTGCCCTATATAATCTAGCTACCAAGACCTCCCTGAACTTGATCTATTTCTCACACCACTCAGCAATACCACAGGGTGTTGTTTGGATTTCATTTCCCTGAACCAAGATCTTGAAATTGCCTCTAGGCAGAAAGCCAAGACAATCACAGAGCTTTCTCTTTTGTTTCTCTTCTCTCAGGAATCATATTGTTGTATTGCCTGCTGTTCAATATATATATTGAAGGTAGTTTATTATATATAATTTCAGTTCTTTTCATTGTCTATTGAAAAAAGGCAATTCCAGATCCTGTTACTCTCCGTGGCTAGAAGCAAAGTCCTTTTTCCTAATATTTGACTGTATGTCAAACATTACCTATAAAATATCTGTAGAGGCTATCATTGAAATTATTTTCCAAGAGGATTTGTTCTATTCTTTGTTAGGTTGAAAGAAAATGAGCTGGGATGGGATTGGAATGCAACTATAGCTAGATCCGGCTCATCTCTATTTTCAAATGTGACAAGGGTGAAGTTCTCAACAGTTTGTGCAGCTCTTTCTCTAGATTAGTAGTTCTCAAAATATGGCCTGTGGACCCCAGCAGTCTCTGATATTTTTCCATGGAACCTATGAAATTAAAACTATAATAGTAAGATATTATTTACCCTTCTCACTGTGTTGACATTGACACTGATGGCGCAAAAATCAATGACACGTAAAACTGTTAGAATCTCTGCGTGAATCATGGCAGTGGCACCAACTGTATGTACAGTTACATTCTTCAGTGCCATGCACTCACAGTAAGAAATAAAAACAATTTTACTTAATGTCCTCGATGAAATTGTTAAAATAACTAATCTGGTTAACTCCTGACCCCTAAATACATGTTTGTTTGTTTGTTTGTTTAGAGAGAGAGACAGTGAGAGACAGAATCAATTTTATTCAGTTTTTCATGTGGTTTTCGTTGCTCCGACACTTCGTTGTGTATGTGGTGCTGGGGTTTAAACCTGCATCCTTGTGCATGCCAGGCAAGCACTATACCACCAAGCCATGGCTCCAGCCCCAGTACATGTCTTTTTATAATCAAAGTTACAAAATAGAAAGTGAATGTAAAGCATTTTTGCTGCACACCAAAGTGTGGTGGTTGTTTAAAGGAAAGTTCCTGTGTTAACTTTTTGCAAGCTTAACTATTTGGTTTTGTTACTGTTGTTGCTGTTTTTCCCCATGAAACACACCATTTTTACTTGAAAGAACAACAAATAGACATATTATGATCTTCTCACTTGGATATTTAATAGACATTTTCTCTAAAATGAATTCAGTAAGCCAGCCACTTCAAGAGACAAAAAATAACAGTATCTGTTGTCAATGATAAAATCTGAACTTTCAGGCAAAAATTAAAATTGTGGAAAACTTTTATCAGCCAATATAACCTTGACAGCTAACACTCAACTACTTTTTTTTTGATGAATTCAGTGGTGATATTGACAAAGATGATTTTTAATAACATATAATGAAACACTTCAATGTTTGGAAGGCAACATACCTCAGTGAACATATTTCCAAATGGCCAGTACATGATACGAAATTATGGGTGGATAAAAGATTCACTCAAAATACAAGACAGCACAATAGATTTTCTTTCTTTTTTTATTAACATGTATTAATTGTGCAAATTAATGGGTTTCACTGTGACATTTCTGTACACACATATATCATGCACTGATCATAGGTACCCTCCCTTCTACCCTTTCTTGCCCAAGTACAATGGATTTTAATGTAATAAAGTACAAAAAGTTCATCAAATGGTTTCAGATTTCACACCATAACTAACCTTTAAGAAACTACCATCTGTCAAATTTTGGCATAGGATCAAAGGATATTCATAATTATCTAAAAATGCTATTAAATTATTCCAACTTTTTCCAACTACTTATGTGTATGAAGATAGATTTTCTTCACTTACTTCAATCAAAATAACACATTCAGGGCTGGGGAATGTAGTTCAGTGGTAGAGCACTTGCCTAGCATATGCAAAGCCCTGGGTTCAATCCCCAGTACCACAAAAAAAAAAAAAAAAAAAAAAAAAAAAAAAAAAAAAAAAAAAAAAAAAAAAGAAACAAAACAGTAAAAACATTTGCTCAGTAACATTTTTTGTTTTGTTTTGGAAATTTTACTTATTTTTCAAGAAAAAAGTTTATTACTGTTAACATGCAATGGGTTTATTGCTTTTTAATACTTTGTCTTACTTTTAATTTCTAAATTTCTGATATAAAAACATACACAAATTATAGAAGCAAAACCTCCATGGAATTCAACATTTTTAAAATTGGAAAGGCTCCTGAAATCAAGAAGTTTCAGAATCTAGAAAGTCTCCTAAGCATCACAAGACAGCAAGAGATTCTACTTGGATTTTCCAACCCCCTCCCCAACCTCCCACACTGCCTCAGCAATTAGCAAATGTCTAAGGTGGGGATGGGGAGCTGTGCATTTTGGACTTCTCTAGATTTGCATCTGCCAAACCAGTCCATATAACTGTTAAAAGATCTTTTGATTTCTCGTTCCCCTGTGGATTCCTTTTGCCTGGACCAAAATGTCCACACGTGGCAACTGCTCCTAGGGGAAAAACGCTGGCCATCTCAGTTCACATTCATTAGAATTTGAGTTTATCTCTTTTTTTGCTTGTTTGTTTGCTTGTTTCCATAGTTCCCATAAAGTTTTTAAAATAAGATTTTGGTAAATTATCCATACTCTAATAGGAGATACAGTCTGCCACTACCTACTACATGTTACCCAGGAGGCAGAAATCTTTTAATCCACTATCAAATAATAATAGATGACATATATATGAAGCAATATCCTAAGCATTTTATAAAATATAAACTTAATTGCCTTAATTCTCAAGGCAACACAATTAGGTAGATACTATTATTATCCTCAGTAAAGTCAGCTCATAAGTAGTGAATCCAGGATTCAAACCTGATGCTGTTTCAGAGCCTATGCCCTTAACCTCCAACAAACTTTTCTTTGCTCTATCTTCCATGTTTTCCCCTCAGAAAAGTCTATTTCTGTGATTGACATTATTACTTTTCATGTTTGAAAATAACTAAACCAATCGATCAATCACTCTCTCTTTCTCCCCCTGCCCCTAGTTCTTAGGACCAAATCCAGGGACTTGTACATACTAGGCAAGAGCTGTACTACTGAACTATATCCCCAATGCAAAATGTTTAAATCTTTCTCTCCACATCTAATCTAACTGCTTGCTGAACTTCAATTTGGACATTCAGTACATCTAGAATAATGCACCTTTTGCATTCTCCTGAAAATTTCCTTTCCCAAACATTGTCCTCCTGTTAGCTGAAATTCTTCCTCCATCCTTTCCGCCCCTGGCCAAGATAAGCAACTGTGACCTTTGCTTCTTGTTTATTTCAGAAACATTTATATATATACCAGTAAGCCCCCAACACTGATTCACAATCAACTTTACAATGGTGTAGCACAAAATACTAACATAATGTGTTGTTTGATTTTTTAAAAACATGTCCTTTATTCTGAAGAAATTCCTACAGTTAACTGTTAGGACATTTTTGTTTTCCCTGCTATAAAATAGGGATTATAGATAATAATTTGTTTCATAATTTTTTTCCTGATAAACTAAAAGTTGACATTATGATGATTCCCAAAATTGGTTGGTTTTGGATATTTACTGAATCAAGAAATTTAAAAATGTACAAACTACTGATCTATACCAGCTTTCTTAATTTACCAGGAGCTGCCTTTGACCTTCCCACTTCTTTTCTAATAAATCACTTAGTTATTCTGCCCAAAAAGTCCCAAGTAAAAGAAATAGAAGTAACTATTGTGGCTCTTTCAAAAAAATTATGCATGTGTTAAAATTGTTACCAAATGTTATCAGTTGACTTTTCAAAATGTTCAAAAAGAGATACTACTTTTTTACTGTTTTATACCCAATTAACTATTCCAATAAACTCATTTCTTCCTCACTTTACAGCCCTACTTTACTACAAAGGAAGGAATTAAGTTACTGTTTCCAAAGGCTTTGAGTCAGGGGTGATTACAACTGTCTCGACTGGCCAAAATGGAAAAAGTGAAGGAAGAACTCGTGCCAGGATAGGGGCAGTGTTTGGGAAAAGTTCTCAGGGGAATGATGATGGAGAATGGCATAGCAACATGCATTCTGGTAGGTTCAGATTTGCAACCTTGAGCCTAGTACCAAAAGGTAGAGCAACACGAACACCCAGGCAGAAACAGCATTTGGAAGAAGGTGATCATCAAAGATTTGGTGGCTGATCTGACCCTTTGACTTGCAAAGAAAAACCACCTGAAGAACTGCCTACCTTCCCCACGGGAAATCTCAATTCAGAGATCCAGAAGAAGCTCTTCAAAAATGAAGAATCAACAAGGGGAGGTTTACCTCAAACCCAAAACTCTTCTAAAAAGGATGCCACAGATAGGGGTTGAGCTGAAAATCTTGAAAATATTATCAATGATCTGATTACTAAAAGGAACAATGAGCTAAAAGAAGATACAATGAAGGGACTAAGTGAGAAAACTCAAGAGATGAAAAACTCTATTATGAAAGAAATAGACATACTCAAAAAGGAAGTAACAGAGCAAAAATCTGCAGTCAGTGACATGAGAGGAAACATGAATTTAATAATAAATTAACTTCTATAGAAAACAGAACCTCAGCTCTTAAAGAAAGAACTTCTGACAACGAGGACAGGCTGAGCAAGTTAGAGAGCACAGATGGCAAAAAAAAAAAAAAAAGAAAAACTCACAAAACATGAACAGAATTTTTAAAATGTCTGCGATGAAATAAGAAGAAACAATCTAAGAGTAATTGGGATACAGGAAGAAATCAAAACACAAATGAATGGGATAAGAAACATTCTCAATGAAACAGTTAAAGAAAAAAATTTCCCATGTAAAAATAGAGTCAGATATGCTCATCCAAGAAGCTTACAGGATACCCAATAGGCCTATTCAAATGAGAAGCTCACCAAGACACATCACATTCAAAATGTACAACAGGGAAATCAAGGAAAGAATATTGAAAGCTGCGAGGGAGAAATGCCAAATCACATTCAGAGGTAAACCAATAAGAATCACAGCTGACTTTTCAGTTCAGACTCTGGAAGCAAGATGATCATGGAAGGAGATCTTTCAATGCCTACATGAACACAACATGAAGCCAAGAATACAATACCCAGCAAAACTCAGCTTCAAATCTGAGGTAGAAATAAGAACTTTTCATGATAAGATCAAAATTGCAGCATTCGTGAACAGAAAACCAGCATTACAAAGAATCCTCAAAGATAAATTCCATTTAGAAGAACATGCTAACATTCCTCAAAACTCACAGAGGAAATCAATAAAGGTACATACCATCAATTGACAACTAAGACAGCACAGAACTTACTAAAAAAACACAATGAGAGTGAACCACAACCACATAACTATTCTAACACTAAATGTGAATGGTCTCAATGCACCAATCAAAAGACACAGATTAGCAGATTGGATCAAAAAACAAAATCCAACAATATGCTGTTTACAGGAAATCCACCTTACAGCCAATGACACCCACAGATTAAGGATGAAAGGACAGAAAAAAAATCTACAAGGCATATGGCCCAAGCAAGCAAGCTGGAGTTGCAATTCTTATATCTGACAAAGTGGACTTCAAACACAAATTAATCAGAAAAGATAAAGAAGGCCACTACATCCTAGTAAAGGGAACAACACAACAGGAAGAAACAACCATAGTAAATATATAATCTCCAAACACCAATGCCCCTAACTATGTGGAAAAATTACTCCAAGATATAAAACCACTTGTGGATGTCAACACGATAATACTGGGAGGCTTTAACACTCCTCTATCACCAATAGACAGATCATCAAAGTAAAAAAAAAAAAAAAAAAAAAAAAAAAAAAAAAAAAAAAAAAAAAAAAAAAGCAATAATGAGATCTCCAGGCTAAACACCACCATGAATCAAACAGACTTAACAGACATCTTTAGAAAATTCCACCCCAAATTGGCAGAGTACACCTTAAGCAGCACATGGATCCTTCTCCAAAATAGATCATATTCTACATCACAAAAGAAATCTCAGCAAATATAAAAAATGTAGATATTATTCCATGTATCCTATCAGACCATGATGCCATGGTCTAATAATTAATAGCAAAAACCATGGTACAAAACACACACGTATATATGGAGACTGAATAACACCCTATTAAATGAAGAAAAGATCCAAGAAGACATGAGAACAGTAATTAAGGAATTCCTGGAAAAGAATGAGAATGAAGACACAACATATCGAAACCTCTGGGATAGCATGAAAGCATTCTTTTTTTTTTTTATTCATTAAATACGGACTTACAATTAGAGGGAATCATTATCAAACAATTAAGTACAAACATATATTAACATAGCACGCCAAGGCTAATGCCATTCCATGGTTCCCCCCCAGTTCCATGTTTCCCCCAATTAAACCCCCATGTTAAATGGACTTCTCATGGAAGTCGAAGGTTTCCCTCTGAGTTGATTCCCCCATACTCCCTCCCTCCGGTCTCCTTGATATCCTTCCTATTCCCTCCCGTCCTCCCTGCCCCCTTCCCCATGACTCCCAGCATTCTAGTCATGTTCATGTAAAAATTCATACATGTTGAGGTTACTATTAGCTTAGACAGTTATCTTACTGTATGCGATTGTATTCTAGCTTCCACAAATGAGAGAAAATATTCAGCCTTTGAGTCTCTGAGTTTGGGATATTTCACTTAGCATAATTTTTTTTCCATCTACATCCATTTGGCTGCAAATCCCATAATATCTTTTTCTGTAATAGCCGAGTAGTATTCCACTGTATATATGTACCAAAGTTTTTGAATACACTCATTGAGTGAGGGGCATCTGGGTTGGTCCAATAATTAAGCTATAGTAAATTGAGCTGCTATCAACATTGATGAAGCTATATTTCTATAATACACTCATTCTAACTCTTTTGGGAAAATACCCAAGAGTGGGATAGCTGAATCATAAGGCAGTTCGAGCCCAAAATTTTTGAGGAGTCTCGACACTGCTTTCTAGACTGGCTGTACCAGTGTGCAGTCCCACCAGCAATGTGACAGTGTTCCTCTTTTCCCACAGCCCCTCCAGCATCTGTCATTATTTCTATTCTTCATTTTTGCCACTCTGACTGGAGTGAGGTGGAATCTCAGTGAAGTTTTGATTTGCATTTCTCTTATTGCTAGTGATGTAGAGCACTTCTGCATATATTTCTGGGCTTTTTGGACTTCCTCCACTGAGAAGTTCTAGTTCTGTAGCCCATTTATTGATTGGATTATTTGTGGGTTTTGTGTTTAGTTTGTTTAGTTCTTTGTATATTCTAGAGATTAGCCCTCTGTCCGAGGTGTAGCAGGCAAAGATTGTCTCCATTCTGTAGGATCTCTCTTGACACTCTTGACGAATCTTTAGCCGTGCTAATGCTTTTTAGTTTAATTGTGTCCCATTCATTTATTCTTGACTTCACTGCTTGCAACATGGAATTCTTATTAAGGAAGTTGGTACTGACCCCTGTGTCATGTAGTGTTGATCCTACCTCTTTTTCAAGCAATTGTAAAGTTGCTGGTTTAATATCCAGATCTTTGAACCATTTTGATTTAATTTTTGTGCAGGGTGAAAGGTAAGAATCCAATTTTATTTGTCTACATATGGCTGTCCAATTTGTCCAACACCATTTGTTGAACAGCTAATTTTCTTCCACACTGTGCTTCTGCCCCCTTTGTCAAATATCAGACAGTTAAAGGTATAGGGATTCATCTCAGAATCCTCTATTCTATTCCATTGGTCTTTAGTTCTGTTTTGATACCAATACCATGCTGCTTTTGTTACTACAGCCCTATAGTATAAATTCAGGTCAGGAATTGAGATACCACCTGTTTTCTCCTTCTTGCTGAATAATGTTTTGGCTATTCTGGGTCTTCTGCTATTCCATATGAATTTGAGAATTGCTTTTTCTATATCCATGAAGAATGACATTGGTATCTTGATGGGGACTGCATTAAATCTGTATAGGGCTTTGGGTAGAATGGCTATTATATTGAATGAAAGCATTCTTAAGGGGAAAATTTATTGCACTGAGTGTTCACATTGAGAATCAGGAGAGATCCCTAACAAATAAGCTTATGCTCCAACTCAAATCTCTGCAAAAGGAAGAACAGTCTAAT
Source organism: Aplodontia rufa (assembly GCA_004027875.1). NCBI lineage: Eukaryota > Metazoa > Chordata > Mammalia > Rodentia > Aplodontiidae > Aplodontia > Aplodontia rufa. The sequence continues at coordinate 27,952 of PVKS010001754.1, forward strand.
CCCAAAGCCAGAAGAAGTCAGGAAATAATTAAGATCAAAGCTGAAATCAATGAAATTGAGAAAAACAAAAACAAAAAGAATCAACAAAACAAAGAGCTGATTCTTCAAAAAACTAAATAAAATTGACAAACCTCTAGCTAGAAGAGAATCAAAGCAAATCAACAAAATCAACAACAAAAAGGGGTGATCACCACTGACCCCTTTGAAGTCAAACAGATTATCAGAATATATTATGAGAAACTATACTCCTCTAAATCAGATAATCTGGATGACATGGAAAAATTTCTGGACTTATACAGCATGCCCAAATTGACATAAGATGAAACTGAAATCCTGAATAGCCCAACAACAGCAATGAAATCCATAAAGCAATTAAAAGTCTTCCAAAGAAGAAAAGACCTGGACCTCATGAATTCTCTACTGAATTTTACCACACATTTGAAGAAGAGATAACACATCTCCTTATTAAGCTATTTCAAGAAATTGAAAAACGGGACTCTCCCAAACACTTTTTATGAAGCAACCATAACTCTGATATCAAAACCCAAAAAAGACACATTGAAAAAAGAAAACTACAGACCAATATCCCTCATGAGTATCAATGCAAAAATCCTTAATAAGGTTCTTGCAAACCACTTTCAAAAACACAAAGAAAATAATTAAGATAAAGTTCATACCAGGTATACAAGGCTGGTTCAACATACACTAATCAATAAATGTGATTCATCACTTAAACAGAATTAAGGGCAAAAACAATATAATCATCTCAGTAGATTCAGAAAAGGACTTCAATAAAATCCAGTACCCACTTTTGCTCAAAACTCTAGAGAAAATAGGGATCAAAGGAACTTATCTTAACTTTGTGAAGGCCATATATGCCAAATCCTCAGCTAGTATAATACTAAATAGAGAAAGGTTGAAAGCATTCCCACTGAACTCAGGAAAAAGACAAGGCTGCCCACTTGCCCCACTTTTATTCAATATAGTTCTCGAGACCCTGGCTGGAGCAATCAGGCAAGAGGAAGAAATCTAAAGGATAAGAATAGGAAGGGAGAAAGTTAAACTATCCCTTTTTGCTGATGACATAATCCTATATCTGGAAGATCAAAAAACTCCACCAGAAAACTGCTAGAGCTAATAAATAGATTTGGCAAAGTAGCAGGCTACAAGATCAGCACCCATAAATCAATAGCTTTCCTATATGCCAACAATATTAGGGCAGAAGAAGAAATCAGGAAATAGGTCCCATTCACAATATCCTGTAAAACAATAAAAATACTTGGGAATTAATCTAATAAGAGAAGTAAAAGATCTTTACAAGGAAAATCATCAAACACTGAAGACAGAAATTGCAGAAGACCTGAGAAGATGGAAAGATATTCTGTGTTCCTGGTTAGACAGAATAAATATAATTAAAATGGTCATTCTGCCAAAAGCACTATACAGATTCAATGCAATCCCCATCAAGAATCCAATGTCATTCTTTATATATATAGAAAAAGCAATTCTCAAATTCATATGGAACAACATGAAATCCAGAATAGCCAAAACAGTACTAAGCATTTACAGGTGTATGCCACTGCGCCAGGCTGAAGTATAACTTTTAAAACTCTTTGAAGCCACCAAACACATGATAGCATATGACCCCAGTGATTCACAGTTCTGTTTCCTATGCCATAACAAGAACTGCCCATTATATTCTCTTTGATCTTATTATCCTGAATTTTACTTATTTGGTTCAAATGACAAACATAGATTTGTAATTGTATGTGTTAATTTTCCAGGTTCTAATACAAAATTGCTATTTGAAACTGCCTGATTTAAATAAATAAGTAAATTAAAGAAATGTAACTAGGAAGGGAAAAAAATCTTTTGACAATAAACTGTTTTCTTACAGTTTGACTCAGATAATGAAGAACAGTAGAGAAGCAAAAGCTATTTTCTTTCTTTCCTCAAAAAACAAAAAACAAACAAAAAAAAAAACACCATAGTAATCCAAATGTAATCCTCCAAAGGCAATTCTTTCTCCAAAGATAATCCTTTCTCTGGCCAAGGAGAGTCAGAATTCTTCCTTAAACTGTGTGCAGTTAATGTAGCCACCAAAAAAAAAAAAATCACTGTTTTCTTAAAAAAAAAATCGAACAATATAATCCAGCTAACATTATGTGGTTTTATTCTACATACTGCATAAGCACTTAATGTATCATCTCACAGAACCCCCATTACCCCATGAAACAGGAACTCCAAAGCAGACATGGTGCCTACCCTCATGAGGCTTACTTTCTAGGGGGAGAGAAAGACATCAAACAATCTCAAGAATGTACAACTGCATTTGTGGTCATAGTTAGAAAGCAGATGAATAAGGTGCTGCTAATGCATATCCCAGGAGGCTTCTCTGTGGAAGGCACATCTACAGAGATCAAAGGATAAGCAAGTTTTAAGTTGGTGAAGTCTTCAGGCAGAGGGAAGAACATGAGAAAAGATTTAAGGATGGAGTCTGGAGTCTGAGGCAGAGACAAAAGGCCCACATGTGCAAAGCAGGGAGAACCAGAGGAGGCTATGAGGCAGGGTTAGACACACACACTGTCCAGGGCGCCTCCCATTAGAAGTCTCCAAGCTAAAAGTCGCAAGTCACAAGCAGCGGACTGTGGAGAAAGTGGAGGCAGAATGATCAGATTTATATATTTTTTATGCATTTCAAAATCAAATGGCACAAAACTGAAAAACGTATTGTCTTATTCTCAACTTCTACCTGATTTCTTCCACCTACACAGGTAATCTTTCTTAGTTTTATATGTAGTGTTCTCACGAATACACAAACATGTTTCCCCTACTTCCATCTTTTTTAATAAAAAAGAAAGCATGTTATATACTTATGTTCCCTGCTTTTTTTCATTAATATATCCATCTTGTAGTTGTTTTGTTTCTGGTTTCTTTGCAACTATGTAACCATTACCAGAAAAGTACCATAGTTTATTTAATCAGACCCCTGAGGATGAGAAGAAAATCAACCACTACAGGATTTTACTATTATAGACAATTTTGAAAGTAAGATTGCTGGGTCAAATAGTAAATGTATTAATAATTTTGACACATATATTGCTAAATTTTGAACTCTTACCAACAATACATAAAACCTGGACAACCAAATGAATTACCAAACTTTTGGACTTCTACCAATGTGTTAAGTAAGAAATTATCTTAACAAAGTTTTTAATTTATATTTCATGTTTAAGGGACATCTATACTACCTTTTCTGTCAATTATCTATTTACACATCCTTTGCCCATTTTCTATTATGTTTCTATGAAATATATGAAAATATGTTTCCATTTTATATATAGATATATAAGTACATGTGTTACATATTTATATGGTTTTCTACCATGTAAGTGGTAATTCTTTTCTTCAATTTTATATTTCCCTTTGCTTATGTTGACTTTTAGTCATATAGATTTTTTAAGAGCAGATTTACCAATCCTTTGACCTCTGGGTTTTGAGTTATAATTTTAGAAAGGCTTTCTAACTCAAAGGTTATAATTAAAAATTTTCCCACATATTTATACTTTTATGTTAAAATCTTTGACCCATCTGGTATCTAAGTGTGCAGTGTCATGTATGGACTCCACCTCCTTTATTCCCAGATGGCTAAAAAATTGTAACAATATCATTTATTAGAGTCCACCCTTTTTTCTGCTGATAAGTTGTCACATTTTCTACTTTATATTTGTTTCAATTCTTCCCTATGTAGTCTATTCATACACCAATACTACCCTACTTGAATTAAAGGTACGTTTTTTGTGATATATATATCTGGAAGGTCCCCTTTATTGCTCTTTTCTTCCCAAGGGTTTCCAGAATTCACTATGTACTTAATCACCAGTTTTTCTAGTGTTTTTATGGGGATCATTTTGTAAATTGAATAAAGGGGAAATGGCCCTTTATGATGCTGAGACTTCCTATTCAAGAACATGGTTTTGTTTTTCAATAAGGTCACGTCTACATCTAGTCCTTCAAGAATGTAGGGAGTTAGTCTAGAGCAGACTATTCCTGGTAAATGAAGAATGAGGAAGGGATAAACTGAAATGAGAATAAGTGAAGGGGAGATTTCAATATTTAATCACCTAGATAAGCTTGTCAAAGAGGCAAGGAAGGAATGGCTAGAAAGCTGGGGTTAGGAGGATAAAAAGTATTTTTTAAGAAAAAAAACCTGTCAACAGTGCAATTAGGATGAAGACTAAAATCAATTAGGTTTAGTGATATGAGGTCATTAGTGATCTTAGTAAGATCTATTTTGGGAGAGTTGTAAGACTAGAAGCCAAAGTGGGATTTATATTCCAATATGGCCAAAAAAGGGTATTTGGCTCAAAACTGGTTCTAAAAGAGACTTCTTAAAGATCTAAATGCCACGAATTTCAGAACATAACTGTATAATTATTGAAAAAATGGAGTTCAAACATATTCTCAGAAGAAGGTTCTTGGGTAATTAACACAAAGAATGTAGAGATGCAGAAAATACTGCTAACAGGGGAAAACACCAGGAACCAGAGTAGGAAGGAAAGATGATAGAGCCTAGGGAGTGACAAACATAAAGTACATTTTCTCCAAAGCAAATCAGGTTATAACTTCAGAGGACTGGCTTGGTGTAGCACAACCATAGCCAGAGAGCTACATAAAATATGTAGCTGTAGCTGCCTAAATTGAATGCACAAAACAATGCATTAGCTACTCAAAAATCTTTCCTTCTGCCTTTGGTCAAAATACAGCTCTTGGGCTAGAGCAGTGCCTGAGATAAAACATTTTCCTGGCATGTGCAAGGACCCCAGTTCAAACCCCAGCACCACTTATACAACAAAGGCCAAATGAAAAAATAAATAAAAATTAACTTTTTCTCTTTGAAAAAAAAAAAAAAAATACAACTTTCTCTTTCCCGCAACCTGATCTCAAAATCCTAACCATGGTTTCACCTTTGAGTTAGTCCCAAAAGAAGTATAAGGGCATAGCAGTCAAGGGATAGCAGTCTAGATAGTCAGAACAGAGGGATCAATAAAACAGGGTCAATACCTCGGTGAAAATCAAACTGGAGCTGAGTAAGCCCTAAGGAAAATGACCCACTGGAACATCCAGAACTCTGGGGCTGTGTGAGGGTAGAGAATACATAGGAAGTGAGGCAACACATTCAAGGAACATAATCACACAATGGTAATTCAAGGGGTGAGATCTTAGATATTATCTGGTTCAGAGAGAATGGTAAAAGGGGGGGGGAATAGGGAGAAAGGGTGATTTTATATCACAATTTTATTACTCATATTTGAAAAAAATCAGGAATCAAATGGAACTTATTAATGGAACACATTATAAGTTTAAAATAATTTTTAGTTCCTCCAGAATTCTTCAGAACATTTCCAAGCTTACCTAAGCTAATTTTGTATGCCAAAGCTTTCTTACATGGAAAAACAGTGTGGTGAAACAGACCAATATTTTTCTACATCCCATTTAACAATTTGGATCAAGAATAAAAAAAAAATCATAGCATTAAAATACTAAAATACAGAAATTCCAGACCCCTACTACCACTTACCAGCTACACAATTATAGGCACTTTTGTTGTGACAGAATAACATCTCTTCTAGTTGTTCACCTAAAGGGGACACTCTCAGATCAAGATGATTATCCTCTGTGGTTGTTAAAGATACTAACCAAGATCAGTAGATTCAACTAAGCACTGAGGCAGTGGTACAGAAAAAAAAAAAAAAACAGGGTATCTGAAATACACAAGGCAATAAATAATTTTTTATTGCAGCTCCATCTAAGAAACTGGTTATAAATTTAAGTTGTTCTACTCTGGATAGTTTTGTTGTTGAATTTACATATCCTCTTTCTGGACTCAAAGGGAAGCAGCAAAGTATATTAAGGATGTGGTGGCTATTCACCAGGGCAATGTTTTTTTTTTTATTTATAAAATCAGAACTGCGCTAGTTTTTACTAGGACAGCAGGGAATAAATCATGTATTAGTTCATTATGGTGAAACTTTATTCTATTTACTATTATTGGTGAGATATGTTTTATACTTTTGGTGAAACGACAGAAATCTGCCCAGGGATGTGCCTAATCCCTACTTCAAAGGGGAAAAAAAAAATCTGTAAGCACAGTATTTCAACTTACAGCAGGCAAGATAGGAGCCCACAAGCCATGAAATGGGAAACAAACAGGAAAGAGACTCGGCACAGGCATTTGAGGGTAATAAATATGATAGCAATCGAGAAGATGAACGGTTCATGTTGTTTATGATTACAGACTGATTATTGCTCTAAGTGCAAAGGCTATCCAATAAGTCATATCCGGGTTGATTTGTTAGCAAGGTACTTTCACCAGATAATAAATTAGAATGTAATTAAAGTGCATTCTCTCTGTTTATCATGGACAAAGATGGCTTACTGTAATTCTCAATTATCTGCATGAACTCACAACCTGACAGCATGGGGAATAAACCTTCTAACAAGGGGCAACAAACATCTTAGGTTACACTAAAATATACTACAAATACTAGATTTCTTCTTCAGTCCTTTTAGAAAATTTGTTTTCAATTTTGATAAGTTGTGTAAATGGAACCCAATTAATTTGGTACTTGCTTTGGTACAATAAGTAATAGAGTTAGATCTGGACCCACAAGTCCCCAAACTTCTTGTTAGCAATTTGCTGGGGGCAATAACTAAATCATAAATGAAGGGAGAAAAAGCAGAACTGAATATTCACTGTAAACTTTTGTTAGGTGGAAAAAACTAAAGTACAGAGAAAACATAAGAAACACAAAGAAAAAACCTATTGTTAGGTAGTAGCTAGCAATGAGCAGTGAAATGCTTGACAAGGCCACAGGTTTAGTCTTGAACTTTGCTGTAAGCTACTGCCAAGGCAGATAAGCTATGGAAAATATTAGTACACAAGTGTTGAGAGTAAACAAAGACAGGAGGGGAGGGAGAATGCCTCAAGAACAAAGGATCCATGAGACATCTCTCCACAGGCCCCATGAAAGTTGAGATGAACCTAAAAGCTACCAGAAGCAGGTATTCCTTAACAGAGCAGGTACAGGCACACTGAGGTAATTTTTGACCTTTTGATCTCTATTAACCCCAATGCCCACATTAACATAGGATTGACTTGTAGATGAAGCCCCCCTAAATAGGATGGCCACCATGACAATTCTGAGAGGACCAACTAAGGTCAAAAACTCCATTGCCCAACGTGAAGGAGGAGCTGAACACCTGATTGGTGAAGGCTGCTGAAGGAGGACCCCAATTTTCAGATCAATCATAAAACAGCAATAAATTTGGAGACAGCATTGTCTCTCCTTTGTCGTTCTCTGCTCAGAGATGGCCCATTCTCTCTCTTGAGAGTGCTCTCTGCTTAAATCTTATTCTGCTTTTATTTTACTTTCACCTCTCTTTCACTTATAATAAAACTCTCTTGCATGACTTTTTGTGTCTGACTTTAAATCTTCTTTTGTTGGAACACAAGAACCGAGGTTTGGATTTTCATACCACAGTTTCCTGATTTCCTGTGTCACTATCAACGTTTAAAGCAAAAAACTTGTGTTTAAATAAAGCACTTGAAGCATATAATAATCTCACCATGTAAAGATCTCATAAGAATAAACAATTGAAATCATGAGAAATGAGTAAAAACACAAAACTAACAAATAGAAACATAATATTCAAATAAATGTGATTTTAAATCAGGGTAGCTTTTTTCTCCACCTAATTAATAAAAGTCTTCTTTAAAGGATAATGATCAATATTGGGAAAGACATGGTGACCCTGGTACTCTCATACATTGCTGACACTGTTGCAATCAGTTAGAACTCTTCAAAAATGCAATCTTAAATTAAACACTACGAAAAGCTTATAATTTTAGCCTATTAGTCCATCATGGAATCTATCTAAAAAACAAAAATATTTATCAAAGCTTGATCTATCAATAATAAGAATCTAAAATATAGAAACCCAAGAGGATAAGGATAATATAAATATAAAATAAATGTTCCAATTACAGAAACAATATTACATAGCTATTTAAAATGATGATTAAGAGATTTTATGTAGAAAAAGATAGAACTGTACATACATACATGATACTTATATTCAAAAAGAAATATGCATTTAAAGAAAACTAGGAAGGAAAATATCAAAGTGATAATTATTGTGTTAAGGTAGTATGGTAGGCTGAATACTTTGCCCCCAATGATGTCCATGTCCTAATCCCCAGAACCTGTGAATGCTACTTTATGTGGCAAGAGGAACTCTGCAGAAGTGATTGAGGATTTTGAGATGGAAAGATTTTTCTGGAATACCTGGATGAGCCCAACACAATCACAGAGTCCTTATAAGAGGGAGGCAGGAGGACACAGTGAGAAGAGATATGACAACAGAACAGAGGTCAAAGTGCTACGGCCACAAGTGAAGGAAGGTAGGTAGCTTCCAGACATGGAAAAAGCAAGGAATGAATTCCCTGACTGCCTTCAGAAGGAATGCAGTTCTGTTTACACCTTGATTTTAGCCCCAAATTATTCATTTTAGGCTTCTGACCTCTAGAACACAAGTCACAAACTTATATTCTTTGAAGACACGAAATTTGTGATAATTTGATATAGCAGCAATAAGAGACTATATGTAGATATAAATATATCTATGTAGATATAAATATATCTACATATAGTTTGGTAAGACTGACCTTTTTAGACTTTCTGCAATATTTCATATTACTTCTATTGATATATTTTAACATGAGTTTAGTCAATATTTAAGATTCTACATGAAAATATATTTTGTGCAGTAGTTCTCAACCCTGGCTTAAAGGATTGACACAGAACACACACTAAATCCCACAGCTTCTCCCATCCCCCAGGATTCTGATTTAATTTTTGTTAAGACTTGGATATCAATGTTTTTTAAAAGTCCCATATGCTAGTATGTAGCCAGTGTTGAGAACGACTGCTCTAGTACAGTAACTCATAACTGACAATTTTCCTTAACCCAAAGCAGGAATGTAAATCAACCTAAAACCACATTTGTTTCAAAAATTCTGCAAATAAAAATACATAGTAAGTCTCTATTAGCTTAAATTTAGAACTGGGAATTATGTCCTAGTTTAACTGACACTTTGTCAATGGAAAAGAAGAATAACAAAAATTACTCTATTTCCTCAATGTTTTTCACTTGTAGAGTTCAAAAGACTCCTTGGAGATACAGTTCTCCAAGAAAAGGCCACTAGCTGTTACCCCAAGAACCTACATTCAAATTAGAGCAGTTCACAATAACTGTGCTTCCTTCACTTTTCTACTACCTATTACCTTTATTATAAAACTACTCAAATTATGTAAGATATTTAGCCTTTGAATTTTTATAGTCTGTTTTTGAAATAGTATAGACTACCTAAGAGGAGGCTGTCAAAATTCCTCTGATTGTATTTTTTGAGTTATGGTTTCCATTTTCCAGTAAAACTCATACATTTACAAAAAAAAAAATGCACATCCTGTAGTATGTTTACAAGCACATATATAACAAAGTTTTCAAAGTGGGATTCTAAGCTATAGAGACATTTACTGCAAGTCACATTCATCCCTTGGTCAACTCAAATCATAATCCTTGGCAGCAAAATTCACATATAAAAGACATCATTATCAACCAAGTGTGGCCAAAGACTAATCTCCATAGCAACTGTAACACTGCCACATGTAGTGTACAAGGCATTAGAGTTAACACCACATGCACGCAGAGTGTTCGTATTATATAGTCCAGATTGGTTGCTGTAGAAACCTAAACCTAAATCCCTGACAACAGTGGAGAAAATGAAAACAACAACAGAGGGTCCTTGAGAACTTACCCATTTACTACTCTGCTTTCAAGCAGTGCAGTGCCATCCTAAACACTATATAATAGCCTTGCATTGATAGTATGAAAGGAAAATTTTCTATAAGATGATTTAAAATGTCAAGTCTTTAATAGTAGGAAACACTTCCTATGACCTAAAAATTTCCCCAACCACCCACTACAAAATTGTATGCTTAGAAGCTCACTCCAACCAAGTACTGTCACCTTTTCCTAGCCTCAGCCAGAGCTACTCCCACATACAGGCAAGCTGGAAAGATACCACAGTTTGCTAATACATAAAAAAAATGTACATCTTCTTAGGATACCACATATGATAGCGTTCCAATCAGGGTAAACATCTATTTCCTCAAATATTTATTATTTCTTATGGTGAAAACATTCAAAATAATTTCCTCTAGCTTAAAAAAAAACCACAAAAAACTCCAGTACATTATTAATATCTACAGTTACCCTACTATGCATAGAACACCAGAACTTCTTTTTCCTATCTAATGATAACTTAATACCTGTTAACCAACCTTTCCCCATTTCTCCTTTGCTGCTCTTACCAGTCCCTGATATTCACCATTCTAGCCTCTACTTCTATGAGATTAACTTTTTTAGATGCCACAGATCATGTGGTACTTGTCTTTCTGTGTCTGGCCTATTTCATTGAACATAATAACCTCCAATTTCAACCATATTGTCAAAAGGATTTCATCCTTTAATGAGTAGCATTCCAGTGTGTATACATACCATCAATGGATGGACACTTGGGCTGTTTCCATTTCTTAACAACTGTGAATAGAACCACAATAAACATGAGTGTGCAGATATCTTTTTGACAGATTGACTTCTTTTTGTTGAAAATAAACCCAATACTGGGATTGCTAGATATATGGTTGTTCAGTTTTCAAGAGGAATCTCCATACCATCTCCTACAATGACTCTGCTAATTTACTTTTAATTTGCTTTCCTCTACCTACTCACCAGCACTTGTAATATTTTGTCTTTTTCATAGTGAACACTCTAATTGGAACGAGGTAACATCGCATTATGTAATTTTTTTTAAAGAGAGAAGGACAGTGACAGAGAAAAACAGAAAGAATCAATTTTTTTTAGTTTTTCACATGGCTTTCATTGCTCTGACATTTAGTTGTGGGTGCTGGGGTTTGAAAGTGTGTACTTGCACATGCCAGGCAAGCGCCGTAACCCTTGAGCCACCGCTCCAGCCCTCATTATATATTTTTAATTGCATTTCCCAGGTGATTAGTGAAGTTGAGCCTTTTTTTTTCCATCTACCTGTTGGCTGTTTGTATGAAATATCTATTTAGATCTACTGCCCATTTTTAAATTGGAATTTTACATTTTTATTATTGTTGCTATTAAGATGTTTGAGTTCCTTATATATTCTGGTTATTAAACTCCTTTTCAGGTGTATAGTTCACAAATATTTCCTTCCATTATATATGTTGTCTCTTCATGCTGCTGATTTTTTTTCCTTTTCTGTGCAGAGATTTTTTTAGTTTGATGAAATCCATTTTTTTTTTTACTTTTTTTTTATGTTTTGGGTTTTTATCCATAAAATCCTCACTTATTCCAAAATGCTGAAGTATTTCTTGACTGTTTTCTTCTAGCAATTTCAGTTTCAGACTTTTATCGAGTTTGACTTGCTTTTTGTATATGAGATAGGGGTCTAGTCTCATCCTTTTGCATATGGTTATTTTCCCAACACTCTTTATTAAAAGGACTGTCCTTTTTCAATGCATGATATTAGCACCTTAGTTGAAGATGCATGGTTTCACTTCTTGACTCTCTATTCTGTTCCACTGGTCTGAGTGTCTGCTTTGATGCCAATACCATGCTATTTTAATGTACAGATACATACATACACACACATATATATATATATTACTGAGGATTGAACCAGAAGCGCTCAACCTGAGCCCCAGCCCCATCCCTATTTATATTTTATTTTGAGACAGAGTCTCACTAAATTGCTTAAGGACTCGCTAAGTTGCTAAGTCTGGTTTTGAACTTAACAATCCTCCTGCTTCAGCTTCCTAAGTCACTGGGATTCCAAGTGTGCGCTACCATGCCCGATTGTATAGACATTTAAAAGAAAGAAAGAAGGGACAGTGAGAGAGAGGGGGAAAGAGAGGAGCAATTTTTATTTAGCTTTTCCTGTGACTTTCATTCCTTGGACACTTAGTTGTATACGTGGTGCTAGGGTTTGAACTCGCGTACTCATGCATACCAGGCAAGTGCCATAACCGCCAAGCCACCACTCCAGCCTCTGTATAGACATTTTTAATGGTTAATTTATTAATAACATGCTAACAAGAATACTTTCTACTTACAGTAAAAGGAAGTTGAACAGGAAAAAAGGGTAAAGAGAATACAATGACAAGAATGTGATCTTGAGAAAATCAGAATCCTTTCAGTTCTGAAGGAAAAAGAAAGGCATATAGGAAATCTGTTCCTCTTTAGATTGTTAACTTGTATTAAGATGAGAATCTCTGAAAGCTCATTTGCTGTTAGTAGTTACCAAGACTTACTGCTCTGCTAAAAGTTCAGGTTTCTCTACAACATAAACTTGTAGTAAACTGCTTGAAATGTCTAAGCATAATAATAAAATACTACTGTTTTCAGAGTGAATATCCTAGATGTTATAACTTTCCCAGTCTTCCAGCACTTTAAAAAAGAGAGAGACAGACAGACAGTGAGAGAAAGAGAAAATCAACTTTAGTTTTTCATGTGGCTTTCGTTGCTCTGAGACTTCGTTGTGTACATGGCGTCTTAACCACTGAGTCACCGCTCCAGCCCCTTACAGCACTTTTAAAACATTTTTGTTTTTATCTTGGAAGACTTGAAATAAGGGGACATAAATATGCTGAATAAGTTTTCCTGGGCTCATTATGATAAAATTTCTCTCCCACATAATTAACTGCTGATTTTCACTCAAAATTAACAAGATACTAACTCTTCTTCCTGACTTCCACACTTAATTTTTTAGTTAGAAGAAAGAGCAGATACAACTTCTTCCTATTTTCCATCTATTGAAATTCTACCTGTTTTTCAAGTAGTTTCTTAAAATTCTTCTCCACAAAGCCATTGGTTTAGTTTGCCCTATGGTTTACCCTGAACACCTATAATGCTTAGCAATTACTGACAATTATAATTACTTCTATCTGTTGTCATTATAAAAGTTTTCATATACTTAATATCCTTAAGAATATTCCAAGTTCTATAACAGTACCACTATTTACCTCACTGTGTTTTAAAAGACTGTAGGGATCAATAAACATTTACTGACACATTACAACCAGGTATACCTTTCAATTCCATTCCTTAATGGATACCAATGTTGTTTCCAATGCTTAGCTATTACTCTTTCTATTTGTTCTCTGTCTTTCAAGAACAAAGCTACAAAGGAGAGAGAATGAAGCTAGGGGCTTTGAAGGGCACTGTTTCCTCTTTATCTCCCTGCAGCAAAACTTGTGAAAAGAAAAGAGAATAAAATGAAATTCCTACCCTTGCTACATGTATTTCAAAATAAACAGCCATTATTTAATAAGAAGTTATCTGCCTTTATTGGAGCATATTCTAATGAAAAGGCAAAGGAATGACACCTGTGTGCCAAAAGATTGCTTACTTCTCAAAGCCTAAGAACAACTCCATCAGTCTTGGTCCCCCCAATACTCCCACACTCTACATTCATGATTTGAGAGTGCCTTCATGAATTCAAAGACATTTTTACCAATTATATGAATCCTATCTATCCAAAGCATTTTTCAGTGCCAAAAAGAAGTTTATGATTAGGGATCCATTCTTTTAAGAACTGTTCTACTGCCTAAATAACTCCAGATGTTAGGCAATGAGAACAGGAAAGCAGAAATTAAAATGAGAATCCTCCCTATTAGAAATGCTTGCCATTCCATTCTAAATGAGCCCTTATATTTCTGCTTGGAGGTTCTAGAACTCAAACTTATGACACTTGTGTATAATAGCACGATGTGAAGATTTAGATAGGACTGTTACATTTTTTAAAAAAATTATTTATGGATGGCTTACATCGAAACTATTTTCACAAATCAAAATCACATGAAACAGGAGTTGCTTCCTGCGTTTGTAATAAATTTGCCAACAGTATGAAGCACTATTTAGAGACAGCTGTTTTTGATAAAGAAACAAATTTTAGAATGACAAATTCCACATTTTTGTAGCAGCTGCGCACCTGCTGATTCAACTTATTCTCAAATTCTAAATCTACAGTATATTAAAACATATATTTTAGACTACATATTATATATAGTCAAAAGTTTTTGAAACACCGTGATTACTCACTAATGCCCTGAACAGACTCACAAGTATTTTTATGTTGCCTTTCTCTTGGTCTTTAAGGTGTTGCACTGATTATACAGAAAATTTCAAAATGATGCAGTAGCACCTTGTAGCAATCCATTCCCAACAACTGTTATAGCTAGGAAAATTTTAATCAACCCTGTTACAGTTTGGTGCATTTTCTCTTGCTTTGTCTTCAAGAAGTACTGGTCCCTCTCCATTCACGAAGAGGAACACCATGATCTAACAAAAGTAATGACTAAGTCAAAGGTATGGAAAAATGAAAGGCTTTACTCCACTCCTTTAAATTCTTATGAGTTATTTACTAAAGGTTTTCTGTGTCAAGTATATGCTGGACAAAAGGGACATAAGGAGAAAATCGTCTCAAAAAGTTCAGAGCCTTGGAAACACTATACTTAGAGATCCAAAATATAGGGGCCAAGTAGGCCAGCTAATCCATGAAGAGAGCAGCTATAACTGAAGCAGCTCCACTGGTGATCTGGTGAACACAGTCTGGAGGAAGCAGCCATAAGCTAACACCTGCAGATGGAGGACATGAGGCAATACAAGTTCAGTGATGTTATAGCCTCTGAACTTTTGCAAAGACATAGAAATTTGGAGGGAAGAGCAATTTAGTCTGGAGAAATTGGGAATGCATAGCAAGAAAGCTAACACTGGAATCCCAATGGTTAAGCAGGGTTTACCTGGTATGAATGCAGATGGTTTGTTTCCCAGTGGCTCCAGCTTGAATTGAAAGTAGAGAGAGGCAGAAGAAGCAATTAAAGGAAGTAAGTCATGCACAAGCCAAACTGTGTCCTACAGAACAGGGCAAACTCCTGAAGAGTGTAATATGGCTCTACAGTAAAGAGAAGAATTTATCTGTCTGCCAGAAACTTCACCAAACTGACATTCAGTGCAATTTCCAGATTTAACAGACATATAATGAGGCAAGCAACTTGATTTTAATCCATAAAGCTAGACTGGGCACTGCAATCTTGAAACACTCTCTTACACTCCTAACTACATCTAAGTAGATTCAGTAGCAGCAGTGGCTCCTTAAATAGGCAACAGCCAATTTACCCACAAAGTAGAATACAGAAAAAAAGTAGAATTCAGAAAAAAAGGGTTCTGTGAAATCTGTTATCACCAGATATTTCCCCTGGGGATAAAAAAGTATAATACCTTATTCATTGTTAAAATGAGTTAACAAAATCTCCTAACATATATTATCATAGCTCATTCAAGAGACTCTCAGCTCCCTACTTTGTATTTATAACACATCCACAATAGCCAATTGTAACTCATATTTTTAGCTCCATTCTTTACACTAAACCCCTTGAACTTCAAATGTTCTTGCTACATTCCCAGCCCTTTTTTAAATTTTAAGACAACGTCTCACCAAACTACTGAAACTAGCCTTGAATTTGTGCTCCTCCTGCCTCAGCCTTCTGAGTTATTTGATTACAGGCGTGTGCCAAAAGTTCTAAAATCTAATTCAAGACCATATGCTAACTACATCACCTCTACTTTCTTCAACTTCCTAACTCATTAGTCAATCGTATTTTACTTGAAATTCATTCAAGTAAAATATGAACTCTAAAGAAAAATTAATCTATATTTTGCTTCTGAAAGGTTGGTTGCTTTGCCAAGGATGTTACCTATTCTCCAGTAAGGAAGGAGGAAAGAAAACAAAGTTGGGTCCTATTGCCTAACCCTTTCATTCAATGAGACTCACAAGATAGGTATTATTATTCTTCTACAAAATAGATCTTCTTATTCCCATTTTTTAATGATTCCACAAACTAGGTCTTATTATTCCCATTTTTAATGATGAGAAAAACCAAGGTTCTGGGTAGTTAACTTGTCCAAACAGCAGATAGTAAATGAATTAAGCCTCATCTGAAGCCAGATCTATATGCTTCCAAAACTATGCTCTTCCCAATATACCACAAAACTTTAACTGCTACTATTTCTAATAATAACATCATAATGTATACTCTGCATCCACCTTACATTTGTACAGTGCAGCACACCTTTCAGAACACTTTAATCTATAATATAGCTAGGTGTTTCTAAAACTATCTTTATAAAGGAAACTTAGGCAAAGGGGGCAGAGGGTAACTACCCTAAGATTACAGATTACTATTAGGAACAAATAATAGCTACTAATAGCTGCTATCTTTATTGAGCAATTAAACTAAACATTTTACAATATGCATTCTCATGTAATCTTTATTACAATCCTGTGAGACAAGAATGAATCAATGGTGTTTCCTAAAGATGAGGAAACAAGATTCAAGGAATTCTGCAGTTCACACAGGAAATGGCAAAATTAGAATTAAAATTCAGGTAGAGCTAGTCTCTCAAGCCTATGTTTTTATATACAACATTATACGCTACTGCCCCCCTAAACTACAGGGCTCTTTTTTATAGATACCATGCTTTCACCACAATTAAGTTAAACTAAAATTGGTTAGAATTTCAAGTTGAAATTAAAATCAGTCTACATCTCCAGACCCACACTGAATGAAAGAGGCTGAAGTGACAAACAGGTAGCAAGATAATATCTGCTAGAAATTTAAAAGAAAATTTCATTGGATAATGGACAGAGATAATCAGAAATATGATATAATTTGGGAGGAAATTAAACCATCAAGATCCCAGGACTGTCCTCTTTGGGACAAGAGACATTACCCTGACCATTTAACCAAAAACCTAGTATTCTAACATTCAAGATCAAAAACATTTTTTAACTCATCCTATGAAATAACAAAATCATCCAGGATAGAAAAGTTCCACCCTATTTTTCCCCCTACATTGACTAAGTATATTTTTAAATGTTTGTAAAATAAATTAAAATGTTGGGGCCAGGTGGGGAGAGTAAAGGGGGGATATGTGATACATGCATGTATGTAAAACTATAACAAAAAATAAAATCTTGTTAAAAAAAAAAAAAGTGTTGGAGCCAGTACCATCCACTTTCAGATGCCATTTCTGGAGCTGATTTCTACGTACACATAAAATTATACCATATCCACTGTCATACAGTCATGTCTTTTTCAAATCAATTTTACTGCAGAATAAAAAGTACGTGAGAAAATAAATATTTTAAAATAATCAAATTACATAAAATCCTTTCTATAAAAGCTTTATATATACTGTAATATTAGTTCTGTGAAACAAAACAGCATTCATTTTAAAAATACAACAACAACAAAAAAAAATAGCCTGAGTGAAGGATCTCATTGTCCTGCTTCAAGATCATCTCTAAGAGTCCGCCTAAAGGCCCAAATCCAGAACTCTTAAGACTACCCATTTTATCAGCTGCTTCCCCAACCAGAATCAGACCAGGAACTGCTGGAAGAACTACATGGACTTCCTTCCACCACTATGAGAAGGCAATGACCACAAAAGGGGTTGATGTTTCTGAGTGTGAACAGTACTAGTATGTGTACCAGGCCCTCCCCAAAGCCTAGGTCTCAACCTGGTACCACCACAGTGCAGAAGGCATATTTCCTGGGAAAATCTGATCTGGCTTTTACCACATCTCTCCTTTGTCCTCCTCCCAAAGTGATAAAGGAGGATCCTGGTAATGTCAGTCCCTGTCCTGAGACCCTGAGTAATAAAAACTCATTTTAAAAGTAAAGAAAAAGAAAAAACAAAGAAATCGTTTAAAGTTAAAGACAGATGTCGACAAAGTAGAAGATTCATAACAACATTTTTATTCCAAGAAAAAAAGTAAATTTCATTTATTTGGTGATATTTAATGATTTAATAAAAATCACCTCTCACAAAGCCCCTATAATTATTAAACACTATCAAAAGTATGCTCATGCAAATTATCAATGTTTGAAAAATTCAGAACACTACTACTAAAATTTTAATGTATAATGTAATATTTATTAGACCTATGTCTAGGCTCACAACACTGGAAATAAAACCAATTCAGTTTACTAAAAACAAACAACAAATGATCTTTGAGCAAATAACATTCCAGGAAGATTGAGAACAGTAATTTTTAAAGCTATTTTTAAACATTTGTTAAAATGAAGTTTCAGTACACAAAAATTTTTAAAAAATGAAAGCCTATGAAGAGCCTTGGTGAGTCATAGGAAGAAAAGCAAATCCAGCTGCACAAAACTATACACTTGTACCCAGAACTTCCAATGAGTATTAAATCATAGACTATCTGAAATGGTAACATGTGCCCATTTTTAAAACCTACTCTAGGGTAGCTACTTTTGGGGAAATATTCATTCATTGAATTTTTCTTCAGACCACAAACACAAAAGAATAAGAAATGTTGTTATGAAACAAAGGCATAACAGATTCTGAGCTGTGTCCCCCTTGCAACTATACATTCTTTCCCCACCCCTGCTTTCTTACTGCACAGACAATTTAAAAGATGTTTTAACTTAAAATGTTGATAAACTGAGTCTGTGGAAAAACCCTGATGAATACAAACCCTTTAAGATTATGAAAGAAGTCCAAGGCCATTTTGACAAGCAACTAAAGTAACCATTTTTTTTGTTTTGTTTTTTTAGAAACAACTCCTAACTGCTGGTGAAAACTGAATAGAACATTAAGTGATCATGCAGCCTAGCTGTCCATCATTAGTTGTTACTAGATGCATTTAATTCTAAATTCCAGCAGACCCAAATGGATTCTCACACACAATTAAGTTTTTTTATCAAATCACTGACAGTCCCTCTGAGCGTATTCCTGCTATGTGCCACCTCGCCCTCAATTGTTTTTATGGCTTCAAGAGTACCCTATGGCCAATAAGCTCAAAGGGGGAATGCTTCCTGGGTTTCATAAAGACCTGAACACCAAGTTAGAACCAGCTGCAAGGCAACCTACTAAAATCACTATTGCTACACAACAACCCATTCACAGGTAATCCTGAGAATAAGCTAAGAGGAGAAATCCTTTCTATGTGGAGGACGTAGAGCTGCACATATCATTGCTCTCTTTGCATGGAAAAAGGTGGCCTGAGACCAAGATCTACACAGCAATTTCTGACATGCCTAACAAACTGGCTAAATGATCAGGATTGGGGGAAAACACGTTTGGATGATTGGTAACAAGGTAATTTGGGGCAGGGCTATTTGGTTAAATTTCTGAGAATGGGACAGCACCTGAAATCATCTGTGTTCCACATGACTGCAAAACTACCCCCACTGAGAAGAAGCTCCTAACAAGCAGATGCACAGTGTGGCTGTTATTGACATGGTAAGCCAGTTTCCTTGCCTGGTCAACTCCATCCTAAAGTGATACTGGTGAAAGGAATAGTAGCTACACATATACTCAACAGCACGGGTTTCCTCCCACAAAGGTTGATCTGGTGGTAACACTGCTAAATGTCACTACCAAAATATACTCCTCCAATGAACCATTTACCTCATAAGGGATGGAACCCAGCAATCCTTTCCATCCTAGAGAGGTTAGCAATATGTCTTCAGAAGAGATACTTATTCTGGGTTTGAATGTGATTCCTGTTACGCAACTACCAACACAACAATCTGCGAACTTGTGTGCTCACATGATATCCCACTCAACAGTGCCTGGAATGAATAAAACCACTTCACAACAAAAGTAACTGACCAAGCGTTTCTTTTTGTTTGTTTGTTTTTGTTTTCTAATGGTGTGTTATAGTTATATGCAGTAGTGGGCTTCATTGTGATAGACTCAAACAGAAACATACAATTTGGTCAATTTTATCACCCGTTATTTCCTCTTTCTCTCCCCTCCGCCATTCTCCAAACCCCTTCCTCTACTCTAGTGATCTTCCTTCTATTTTCACAAGATCCACCCACTTCTTTCTCTCTAGCTTCCCACATATCAAAGAAAACATATGACCCTTCACTTTCTGAACCTGGCTTATTTCACTTAACATGATGTTCCCAAGAGCTGCTTTGTTCTTAACATGTACTCTCTCCATCCTCCAGAAGCAGCAGGCTCACACAATAATGGAACAACCTATGACAACATGGACAGAGTCCAGCTGGGAGTCATCATACTGGAAAAGGGCAGAACTCAGTTTATGAGCTCAACCAGTACTTTTCCAGTTGCACACTAGACACAGCTCTTCTCACAGCTACAGCTAATAATCTCTCAAATTTTTGTTTCCTGTACTGGGGGCTACTAAAGGTTTTATGCCCAAGGAGAGAATACTTCTACCAGGAGATAACAATGATGTTGCCTCTGAACTAGAAGCTGAAATTGCTCCCTGGCTCATCATGCCAGGAAATGCAAGAGAGAGGCTTAAATAGAATGATATATAAAATACTAGGAGGGCATATGGATACTGTATACAGTGGAATCCAGAATGAATACAGATGGAATGCAGGAAATACTCTGGGAAGTCTCCACCCTAGTAATTCACTCAAGTAAAGAAAGACTACTGGGTTGGGCCAGAAATGGCTTAACCCTGCATGATGAAGGTATAACTCAACCAAGCAAAGGACCCCAGGCGACTTAGGTCATGGCTGCTTGCAACAAAAGTTAACTTCTTTCATTTGATGTATATAGTAGCTAGGATCCAGTATTACCATTTGTGACATAAAACTCCAAAAACCTTTTAAAACAGTACAAAGTATTATTTTTTTCTCATGTGAAAGAAATGTAGAGATGAGTTATACAGAACTGTGTGGAAACTCTACAAAGATATATATTTTCCTACTCTCCAGTCTATCATCCATAAAATGTGACATTCAAAAATGGCTTCTGGAGCTCCTGCCACATCAACACTGAAAGCAGTCAGCGAAGTAAGAGGCATTTGAGTATACTTTCTAGAAATTCTGTATACTTCCACCAACATTGGGAAGGGACAGAAATTAATCACATAGCCACACCCAGTATTAAGGGAGGCCAGAAAATATAATCTCTTATTTGGAAGCATTGCCACCCTGAATAAATTCAGCATTCTCTTAACAAGGAGGAAAAAGAAGACAAAAGTTTGGAAAGGCAACTGACAGTCTTTGCCATTATGCGATAATTTGTGCTATTTCAGTGAAAACCACTGTAAATTTATCTCCTACCTAAGTGTAGATAGGTGTAAGGGTAGTAGATTTACCAATTAGCCCGTAAGTTATAAATATAAGTGGGTCACAATAAAATTAGAAGATAGGACATCACTCAGAGGTCCTAGACTTAATAATGAGTTATCTCTTTGCAGAGGTGGTAGGAATGACTAGCTACACCATTTTAAGTGAGGGCATCTTTTAAATTGTTTTTATTGTAACAAGTGAACAGAGCTGGGGGCAGGGGGTTAAATAAATTCAAGCAAGTGGTACCCTGCCCAGAATCTGTTCCCCTTCATCTTTCACTTTTCCTATAAGGAATTTTTGTTTCCTTATTTTGTGAGGTCTGGACAGGCCTAAAATATAGTGGTCTACACTGCAAATGACAAAAGGGGTGCCCTTGAACCTCCTAGGGTCAATCAGCACACTGTGCACCTTTCGGGGAACTCATCTGGATTAGGTTTGTGACGTAAGAAGGATCAATATACCCTCTCTCATAGGACTTTAAAACTTTAGGAGACATCCAAAGATGAAAGGCAACTAGAGTCAAAACTTCCTGACAATGCTGCTGTCACACAGAGAGACTGTCTATAAATTCCTGCTTCTAACTTACCTAGAGCTTTCCCAGTTTCCATTCTTCCTAAGCTTGAAAAGCTCCTCCTTGCTTAAGTAATCCAAAATCAATTTCTTCGATTGTAAGAAAAAATTGCAGATGTAATTCTATACCCTCTCCCTTATACATCACAAACCCCTTTGGCTGTCAGTAGGTCTTTCCTTCTTTCCTTCCAACTCTAGCTCCAGTGTCCGCCTACCTTAGGCATTTTGGACAACTCAACACGCCACAAACACTTCAAGTTCAACAAATCTACAAATTTTCCCCCTATACTCTGTGCCCAAATATACTTCCCCTGGTATCTCAATATATTCAATTACTTTCAGCTTACTTTAGGTCTATTATTGCAAATACCAAGTCCTATCAACCTTACTTCATGAAAATACCTTAAATCCACTCTTTCCACCTTGTCTCCACCACTGCTAAGTTCATATTCTACCCTCATCATCCCTCTATCCCCAAGAATATCTCAATTTTCATTAGTCAAGTGATTTCATTGAGACTCCTTGATTCATTAGTCCCTATCCAATGAACAACTCTATTCTTTGTGTCTTCGTTTCACTTGGAAACACTGTGATCCTAACATATATGTAACATTTTACTGCACTTACTATTTTATACATCTATGTCCCTTAATTGACTATAAATCCTGGTGAGGAGGAATGGAATGTTACTCAGTATCTAGTGATTTTTGCATCTCCCAGTAACAAACACAGTGCCTGGTCATTCGGGAACACACTTAACTAGCTGTTGAAAGAAGAATGAATAAACCTTAGCAGTCTTCTGCCAGACCTTTCTGCCCCAACTTTTCTTTTCACAATCTCCACAGCTGACCAAGTCAGTACTCACAAAGGCACATCTGCTCAGGTCTCTCTACTCCTTAACCTTTAGTCTCCATTGACAAGACAAGATTAGATTTTCTTAACATGATAGACAAAATACCTTAAAATCTGGTCCTAGTGCTTCCTCTCTTTCACCTTTCAACTTTATTTTGTTCACAGAAGTTCAATTTATAGTGGACAAAAAGTAGAAATAACTTCTATGTTCATTTAAGTCGAATAGCTAAACAAATTGTTCTGTACTTATACAATGAAATATCCTTCATCAATAAAAATGAATCTATTTTGTTCCATTTCCTATTTGCTTACGGTGCAGGGGCAAGTCTAGCATTAGTTACTCTATCAGGGCAGAAGCAGACTCTCCAACCTATCTTTTTCTCTCATTCCATCTCACCCTAAACCAAAATATAAATTTCTCTAGCAATTCTTGTGTCTTAACTTCTTTCCCAGACTCAGTCAACACCTTCACATCCAACATCACCCAACTCATGTGACTTCATCTTTGGAAGTCTTTATTTTCACCAGATAGATCTTTTTCTTCCTCTTTGTACAGCACATCATTCACACACACACTACCACACTGCTCTCAAATTACTCTGATTCTGTGCATGTGTCCCCCAACTAAAACAAATTTCTAATAATAATGGTAGCAGCTATCATGTGGGTATTTACTATGTGCTCGGGACTGTTTTTCTAAGCACTTTATTGTAACTCACTTAATCTTCAGTAAACCCTACAATTATTATTTTCTAAAAGAGGAAACTAAGTCACAGAAGAGGTTAAATTAACTGCCTGAGATCACAGAGCCTGGTAGCAATAGGGCAGGATGTGAACCCAAATAGTCTGAATCCACAGTCATGCTCTCTCTCATGAATTCCTGGATGGCTACAACTATGTTTTATTCTTGTTTGTACACTCTATGCCCAGAGTACCTCAAATATTTGTGGAATGAATTAAAATTTATAAGTTTCTCCTAGTCATAAAAGAAAAAGTTCTTTGTAAGTATTGGAGATTTTCAGTCAGTAATTACAGAACTGAATATAGAAAGGGTCTTTCATAAACATGGAAAAGACTAAAATTAAATTTCTATTAATAAATTCAAAGAGCTCTGATGAAGTTTTTAAGGTAGTCAAGTAACTACAGTGAACTCAGGAATAAGAAGTCTTTACCAAGGAATCAATGTCCCCTAAGATTAAATGTAACAATTTGTCTCCTATAACTGCATACTAAATTAATCCCATTTATCTAAATCTGATGTAGAGAGCAGAGAATTTTAAAGGCAAAAGCAAAAAGGCAGATTAAACGAAAATCTAATCCTCAAAACCAAATCTGTCAGGAGTAATCAATGAAAATAAAGAAAACCACTTTACTCAAAGAAATCAGCTATGCTTAGCAACCACAAAAATTTAACCAATGTTATAGTGGATTATTATTCATTATCTTTTAAACAATTAAGTATCCTCTGTACGATATTAAAAGCATGTAAGTTCTTGACAGTAGGTAGTATATGAAGTGATTTGCAAAAGCTAAAGCTACTTAATGATCTATATAGAAATGTATGTACATGTTTAAAGTATCTATATATATTATATATTTAAGTGGATAATTAGATTTAAATATGAAGGCAGAAAAGAAATAACAGGGCACAAATGGTACTGAAAGGAAGCTGCAGCTGATGCACTGTGGCTACCTTCAGATTCCCCACACCATTAATCTAAGTCACATAGCTGGACCATCCTACAGACCACTGCCAGCTTGGTCTCTCAACTAAAGCTTTTGAACGAAATGTCTTTTCTGAATTCAAAATTTTTCTGATTTTAGGAAGGTCCTTTTAATCTAACTTTCCATTAGGAACTGAGGCAGCACCCTTTAATCAAATGTTTAATACTGTAGTAAACGGCAGAAATATTGACAATCAATGGGATAAAGATTATAAACAGTCTAATATCAGTTTAGGTTGAATTTATGGGTATGCAAAAACACAGTTTCCTGAGCTATTAGGATTTTTTTTAAAAACTTTTCTTTTAAGAGAGAGGGACAGGGACTGGAGCTGTGGCTCAGCAGTTACAGGGCTTGCCTTGCATACGCGAGTACGCGGGTTCAAGCCCCAGCACCACATACACAATGTAAGTGTCTGAGCAATGAAAGTCCATGAAAAACTAAATAAAATTGATTCTGTCTCTCCCTCTCTCTCTCTCTCACTGTCCCTCTCTTGAGAGAGAGAGAGAGAGACAGACAGACAGACAGTGAGAGAGAGTCAGAGAAAATCAATTTTATTTAGTTTTTCATGTGGCTTTTGGTGCTCCGAGACTTCGCTATGTACGTGGTGCTGGGGTTCAAACTTGTACAGTTGCGATGCCAGGCAAGCGCTGTAACTGCTAAGCCACCGCTCCAGCTTCCTGGAAAAGGGTCTAAAGATTTGTATTACTACACTGCATTCAATCTGTTCACTGAGAACTAAGAAGGGTTTTTCTACCTGCCACATTCAGGCACAACACTAATTTCTAGACAAGTCTAAAAATGGAAATAACACTGGAAATCATCCAGTCAAACTCCTTCATTTCTTAGGAAACTAAAGTTCAGAGAGATGAAATGACTTGCTGGGGTCACACAGTTACATACCTAGAGATGAAACTAGAACACACAGGTCTCCAGTCTCCCAGGCCTACTTTCTCTGCCTCTACCTACCCCTGCACCATCTCTATCAACTTGAAGTGACATATACTTTGTTTTTCAAAATAATGAAATAATTACAAACAGAAAATTGCATGGGATGCCTTAAAGCTAAAAAGCTTTTGCACTGCCAAGGAAATAATCAAAAGAGTCAAGAGGTAGGGTTGGGGATTTAGCTCAGTGGCAGAGCACTTGCCTAGCATGCACAATGCCCAGAGTTTAGTCCTCAGGCCCGAAAAAAAAAAAAAAAAAAGAGTCAAGAGGTTTCCTACAGAATTGGAGAGAATCATGGGCTGTGATAACTCTGACAGGGGCCTCATATCCAGAATCTACAAAAACCTCAAAAATCTCAACTACAAAAACACAAACAACCCAATCAATAAATGGGCCAAAGAGCTAAATAGAAACTTCTTAACAGAGGACATTGATCAAGCCAATGAATACATGAGAAAGTGCTCTAAATCACTAGTAATCAGAGAAATGCAAGTGAAAACTACATTAAGATATCACCCACACCAGTCAGATTGGCAAAAATGAAGGAAATAAACCATAATAGATGCTGGAGGGGTTGTGGAGCGATAGGCACATTAGCACACTGTTGGTGGAACTGCAAACTGGTACAGACCCTCTGGAAAGCAGTGTGGAGAATCCTCAAAAAACTAGGGATGAGCCCACCATATGATCCTGCTATTCCTCTCTTGGGTATTTTTCCAGGGGATTTAGAATCAGCACACTACAGTGACACCACAAAATCGATGTTCATAGCAGCTCAATTTGCAACAGCTAAATTATGGAAACAACCCAGATGTCCCTCACTGGATGAATGGATCCAAAAACTGTGGTACATATATACCACGGAGTTTTACTCAGCAATTAGAAACAATGATATTGCAGCCTTTGAAGGTAAATGGATGGTGATGGAAGAAATTATGCTTAGTGAAATAAGCAAAACCCAGAGAACCAAGGGTGGAATGACTTCACTCATCTGTGGAGGCTGGAGCTAGACCCTGGCCATTGAGATAAGAGGTCTATTATCATGTTTTAAATCCAGATAAGATGTAATGTCATACAACCTAAGGCATTTGTAGAGATGTATTGGGAAGGAGGGGGGAAGGATAAGGGTGGGTAATTGAGGGGAACTCTTGGGGATAAATCCAATTTTCAGAATTTATATATATATTATTTCATTAGAAGCTTGTTTGTTCAACAAATTTCTGAATAAAAATTTTTAAAAAAAGAAAATTGCAAAATAGTATATACTAAGTCCTATGTATCCAGCTTCACCACATAGTGGTATCTTTTATAGTCATTGGGCAATACTAAAAACAAAAAATTGTCACTTACCTTAGTGTTAAATAAACTATAGATCTTACTTCATTTTTAGCATTTTTCCATCTGTATTCACTTGTTGCAAGTGAATATAGTTCTATGCAACTTCATCCCTCGTCTAGATTCATGTAACCACCATCACAAGATTCCGAACTACTCCATCACAATACGCCTCTTTATATTTACACTCATCCCTACTCTCCACATTGTCCCTGAATCTAGAAACCAATAATATGTTTTTCAACTGTACAGTACTGG
Source organism: Aplodontia rufa (assembly GCA_004027875.1). NCBI lineage: Eukaryota > Metazoa > Chordata > Mammalia > Rodentia > Aplodontiidae > Aplodontia > Aplodontia rufa. The sequence goes on from PVKS010001754.1 coordinate 54,897, forward strand.
CATTTTGAAAATACCATATTAAATAAATTATATGCTATACAAACTTGAGACTTTTTTTTAAAGTAATAAAATATGCATACATAAAATTTACATTAACCAATAGTAGTGTTAAGTAAGTCACACTGTTGTACAATCAATCTCCAGAACTTTTTTAATCTTGAAAACTGAAACTCTGCACCCATCAAAAAACAACTCCCCATTTCATCCTTCCTCCAGTCCCTGGCAACCACCTGTTTCTACACCTTTTTTCTTCTTCTCTTTTTTCTTCTTCTCTCTCTTTTTTTTTTTTAGAGAGAGACAGTGAGAGAAAGAGAGAATCAATTTTATTTAGTTTTTCATGTGACTTTCGTTCCTTCTTACACTTCATTGTATACATGGTGCTGGGGTTCAAACCCGCCTCCTGGCGCATGCCGGACAAGCACTGTAACCACCAAGCCATCGTTCCAGCTGCTGTTTCTATTCTTCTGTTTCGCTGAATTTGACTACTCTGGCTACTCAGGTAAGTGGAACCATTTGGTATTTGTTTTTTTATGAGTGGACTTTTCACTTAGTATTGTCCTCAAGGTTCAACCACATTGTAACGTATGCCAGAATTTCTTTACTTTTTAAGGCTAAATAATATTCCATTATATGCGCACACCACATTTTATTAATCTAGTCATCCACTAAATGGCATGTGGGTCTTTTCACTATTGTGAATACTGTTGCTATGAATGTGGACATACAAATATCTCTTTGAGACACTGCTTTCACTTCTTTTGGATAAATATCGAGAAGTGGAATTGCTGGATCATTATGGTTATTCTACTTTTAAATTTCTGAGGAATGAATGAAAATGACTTTTTTCACTTTTCACTTAGCATAATTCCTTTGAGATTCATCTAAGTTGCTGTATCAACAGCTTATTTCTTTTTACTGTCAAGTAGTACTTTATCTATGTACTACAGTTTGCCCAACTATTCACCACTGAATGACATTTGGGTTTGTCAGTTTGGGGCTATTACAAATAAGGGTGCTATAAACATTTTGGTATAGGTTTTGATATAGACCTAAGTTTTTATTTCTGCTTAGGAGTATGGGATATATGTTAATTTTATAGAAAATTTCTAAACTGTTTTCCAGAATGGCTATAACATTTTATCTATAAAATAATGCATGAGAAATCTAATTTCTCTGCATCTTCACCAGGTCTTCATACTATCAGTACTTTTTATTTTAGTTATTCTAATAAGGGATGTGGTGGTATCTCATGATGGCTCTAATTTTCATTTCCCTAATGATTAATAATATTGAACATTTTTCCATAAGCCTACTTACCACCTTTTTGCCCATTTTACAACTGTACTGTTTGTTTTCTTACTGTTGAGTCTAGAGAATGTACATATTATGGTTATAAGTCTTTCAAATATGTGGCTTGAAAATATTTTCTCCCAGTCAGTGACTAATTTTTTCATCCTTTTCTCAGAGCAAAATTTTTAAATTTTAATATTTTTTTAAGAGACAGGGACAGGGCCGGAGCAGTCGCTCAGCAGTTTGCCTGGCATGTGCAAGGACCCAAGTTCAAACCCCAGCACCACATACACAACAAAGTGTTGGAGCAATGAAAGTCACATGAAAAACTAAAGTTGATTCTCTTTCACTGTCCCTCTCTTTAAGAGAGAGAGAGAGAGACAGAGAGAGATAATTTTTATTTAGTTTTTCATATGGATTTCACTGCTCTGACACTTCATTGTGTATGTGGTGCTGGGGTTCAAACATGAATCCTTGCACATGCCAGGCATGTGCTGTAACTACTGAGCCACTGCTCCACCCCCTAAAATTTTTAATTTTGATAAGAGTCCAATTAATGATTTTTAATGAATTTTTGGAGCAATGTCTAAGAATTGTTTACTTTAGTCCTAAGCTCTAAAAATGTTCATCCAAGCTTTCTTCTGAAAGTTCTAAAGTTTTATGTTTCCTATGCAAATCCATTTTACATTGATTTCACAATGATCAATTTATATTGATTCTTTAAAACATATGGTGTGAGGCTTACATTGAGGATATTTTTTTTAAAAAAGAAAGAAGTACAGTGAGAGAGAGAGACCCAGAGAGAATCAATTTTTTTTTTTAAAGAAAGAGGGACAGTGAGAGAGAGAGAGAAAGAGAGAAACAACTTTATTTAGTTTTTCACATGGCCTTAGTTGCTCCAACACTCAGTTGTGTACGTGGTGCTGGGGTTTGAACCCGGGTCCTCATGCTTGCAAGGCAAGCGCCGGAACCGCTGAGCCACCGCTCCAGCCCGAGAATCAATTTTTATTGAGTTTTTCACATGGCTTTTCGTTGCTCTGACACTTAGTTGTATACGTGGGTGCTGGGGTTTCAACCTGTGTACTTGCACTTGCTGGGCAAGCTCTGTAACTGCTGAGCCAGCACCAGCCCCCAGGGTATTTTTCTTTTCTTTTCCTATGATGTCCAATTATTCCAACACCATTTGTTGAAAAGACTATCCTCCCTCCACTGAATCACTTTTGCATGTTTTAAGGATTAATTAGGCATGTTGATATTGATCTATTTACAGATTCTATGTTCTGAACTGTTGATCTGTCAATGCCTCTGCCAACACCACACTGTTTTAATTAAAGTAGCTAGCTATATAACAAGACTGAGCAGTAGACAGAATGGTTCCTTCCTTTTTATCCCCACCTCTCCACTGTTTTGACTATTCTAGCTCTATTAATTTTACTTTACTGCAAAGCTTATTCTTATTTGTAAAGTCCTCCCCATATGACCATGTGAGAAAAGTGAATAATGAAGGAAAAAATACATAATATACTACCAACACCCTAAAACATTACTCATGTAATTTGTATCCATCTATCTTTGAATGAAGTCCCAATTTTTCCATGAAAGGTTCTTCACTATTCCAGGTCAAGTCTAACTATAATAGCTCATTAGCCACAAGTCATTGTATCATTCTGTTAGATATTTTATGTCCAATAGAATGTCATTTCATCAAGCAACAGGGCCCATCTTTTGGACTTTTTATGTTCATAAGTTACAATAAACATTGAATCAATAAATTGAGGATTATTTATCTAAGAGGAGGTTACAAAGAGAAAATTCTAGAAAATCTAGAACAAGAGTTTTTAAAAAAGCTAATTGCTCCACTGTTCCCAATAGTAGGATTATTAATTCACTAATCTCAAGATTTTTAAATTTACTCTCACTTCATAATTAAACTCTCACCAGAATTAAACTGGTAAAGGCTTTTTTCCTTTTCTTGATGGGATGGCTTAGGTAAAGAAAAGATAGTAGTAAACAATAAATTATGGTGATTTCCTTTTCATCTCCTGCTGTTTGCCAAAAATATTACAACTCATTTAATGTTAAGGCTATTAGACATGTTTCATCCTAAACACACAGTTCAGATATACTCAAGAAGTAAATGGCGCAAAGGACTGGAATATTGATTTAAGCAAACAACAGAAAATCAGAATGTAAAATGCATCATTTTACAATTGTTAAAGAATTGACCAGTCCGATTTCCTATGGTCCTAACTATACCAACTACAGGGGGTGTTTGTGCCCTTGGGCCACCATTCTAAGAGTATTTTCCTCTAAATTATTAATGCTTTGCCAACAAGACTTCAACAAATAATGGCATACAGTATGTGAAATAAGATAGCTGTTTAATCCATGTTTTTAGCTTTAATTTACAATAGCCATAACCTGCCTAACCTATGCATCAAATCCCTGCTCCTTTGCTAAAATAGATATTCTTTGCTCATTAACTGCCTATGAATTTAGACTTTTTAATTTGCAACATACTATCACAGTAACTGTAATAATATTACATGCAAATGAGCTCCTTCTCTAACAAAATAACAATTCATATATGCTACCATAACAATTTTGCTAAAATTTGCTATTTGTTTTGTTCCTCTTCAATTCTTTCCCTGTACTGTAAGACTACTAGGCAGGGTAAGCTACAATCAGGGAAGTTACAGAGCCATTAGTCTCACAACCTTTGATCTTGTGCGTCTCTGATGGCCTCAGAAGGGATCTGCTTAAAGTACTCATATGATGCCCTGGCAATTAAGTAAACAAACTGCAATTCTCCAAAAATACACATGAATAAACTTTTTTGCTCTGTCCATTTCACTTTAATGCTTTATTGAAGGGACTACAATACTCACAATGTACTATACAACGTACTACTACAAACCCCATAGTTCATACTATTTACCCACCGCACACAAACTCCTTTCTCCATTAGCAAAAACTAAGAAACCTCAATGATTCTGATGACATAAGAACATGCAGCACCTAACTCTGACACTGCTTGTGAGAGTGTAAACTGGTACAACCACTTTAGAAAACAATTTGATATTATCTTCTAAAGATAAACATGTGCACACCCATAATAATACTGCTATCTACACCCTCAAGACATACAAACATATTCATAGCAGTATTCTTCTACCACCAATATATGCAAACAACCCAAATGCTGATTAAAAGAAGACAGTGGGGGCTGGAGCAGTGGCTTGGCAGTTATGGTGCTTGCCCAGCATGCGTGAGTATTCAAGTTCAAACCCCAGCACCACGTGCACAATGAAGTCTCGGAACAACGAAAGCCACATGAAAAACTAAATAAAATTTTCTCTCTCTCTCTCACTGTCCCTCTTTCTTTAAAAAAAAAAAAAAAGCGACAACAGTGGTATTTTCACACAATAGAAATTTATACACCAGTGAAAAATTAATGAAATACAGTTAAACATAGAGCATGGGTAAGTCTCAGAAACAATGATGAATAAAAGCCACAGAAAGCCATAAGCAATGAACTATCACTGCTTTGATATTTGCAAATTTCAAAGAAAATTGGCAAAATTAAATATGCTGTTGTTTAGGGAAACACCTAAGTGATTTTAAGAAAAAAATTTTAAAAACAATCAGAAGATAGAGATCAGAGATCAGAGAGAGACTGAGAAATACACATGTAGCTTCAACAAGATTGGCAAAGTTATAACTGTTAAGTTGGGTAATATAGTAGACTCATTAGTTTCATTACTAATCTTTAAACCATATGCATACATACCTCTGTGTATATATGTGTGTGTGTTCTGAGTGTTTATTATCTAGAATCTCTGGAGAGCTAACATTCCAGCTACCAGACAAGTTTTTGCCCAATCATAAGGTGACATTTCTGATAATTAGGAAAAATGTGAAGAAATAACAACTACTTGAAGCTAGACACAGTGGCACAGCCTATAATCCTCGGGAGACTGAGACAGGATGATCACAAATTCAAAGCCAGCCTCAAGAAGTTAGCAAGAGCCTGTCTCAAAATAAAAAATAAAAAGGGCTAGAGATGTGGTTCAGTGGTTAAGCACCTCAGGGTTTAATCTCCAATACCAAAGAAAGAAAAAAAAAAGACGAATACAATCACTTTATTATTGCTATATGGTAATTTTCATAGCAAGAAAATGGCAGGTGTTTCTCATAAAAAAATTAAGGGAGTGGGCAAGGCAAGAAGGTGTGGCTAAATAAAGAGCAACAAGAGAGATTCTTGCAGTGATGAAAATGTTCTGTATCTTCATTTTATCCATGTCAATATCCTGCTTGTGATATTATACTACAGTTTCACTAGATGTTATCATTTGGGAGAAACTGACTAAAGGGTATATTGGATCCTTATTGTTTCTTCCACCTGCAAGTAAATCTACAGTTATCATAAAATAAGTTTAATTTTTTAAAAAAAGGATCATTTTTGTCATGGGTTTCTCCACCATGACTCTACTGACATTTTGGGGCATTCATGTGTATAGGGAGAGTTAGGCTGGCATTAGGGTGGCACTCCCCACCAGCACCACCTGCCTGGGTTTGTGCTAACCAAAAGCTCTCCACAGATTGTCAAATGTCCCCTCTGTCACCACAGAATGCCCCAGTTGAAAACCATTGCTTTGGTCATAAAAGCCAAGAAAAGCTATGGAAATATTCCTTATTGAAGGATACTAAGGAGACCTCATATCTAAATACACTACCTAATCTGGATCCCATTCTTTACTGGAGAGTAAAGAATGCTAAAAGGACATTATTATATCAGTTAACAAAATTGGAATATAAATAAAAGTATTTTATCACTATTTAATGTACCTAAGCTCATTACTACTGTAGCTATACAAAGGAATATCACGGGGGCTGGAGAGGTGGCTCAGTGGTTATGGTACTTGCCTGGCATGTGCAAGTACATGGGTTCGAACCCCAGTACCCACGTACACAACTAAGTGTCGCAGCAATGAAAGCCATGTGGAAAAACTCAATAAAAATTGATTGTCTCTCTCTGTACTTCTCTCTTTAAAAAAAAAAAAAAAAAAAAAAAAAAAAAGAATATCACTAACCTTAGGAAATACATCCTTGAGTATTTAGGGGCAAAGGATCCATGTGTGTAATCTAATCTCAAATTAGGTTAGATGACTCAGAAAAAAAATAAATGCATATACATAAATCCACACATAGTAATGTATGTGTAGTAGGTGAATATGCTTAATGGTTATGCAAGGATGTCCTTTCCACTATTTATTCTTCCCCACTTTTCCCTATGTTTGAAATTAATTAGAAATCAAAAGGTATGAGCTGTTGGGTTCCAGAGGTAGCTCAGCGGTACAGCACGTGCATGGAATCACCAGCAACACGCATACAGACACACATACAGGTGTGGGCTGTTTAAGCAGAAGAAAACATTTTTAAAATTAATAGTTTTCACAGAACAGTTCAGGGTGAGTGATAAAAGCCTTAAGAAGGATAACGAGTACAGATGAATAAGTTCCTTCTTCAAGCCTGGTCATTCGTTGGAAAGAACTGCTGACTTCCAGTCTCTCTCCCTCCCTACTCTTTCTGGGAGTGACCCATTGAATTGAACAGTGTGGAACTGAAAATGAATCTATCCCACTTTTATTTTGTACTGAGGATTGAACCCAGGAGCACTTACCGGCTGAGCCACATCCCCAGTCCTTCTAATTTTTTTTGGAGACTGCGTCTCACTAGTTGCTGAGGCTGAGCTTGAACTTGCGATCCTCCTGCCTCAGCTTCCCGAGTCGCTGAGATTACAGACCTGCGCCTTCTCGCCAGGCTCTACCCCACGTTTAAAAGGCCAATTCTATAAAGTGACTCAATAAATCTACATGCCTGCTCATGCCACAAATCACTGAAGCATCTTCTCCATCAACAATTAAAAAGCAAAATCGCGAAAAACATACAAGAGTGTCTCATGAGAAACCATTTACTCGGCTGAGCTAGTGGAGAAAGGATATTAAAGTAGACAAGAGAAGAGACAAGAAGCAATGTCCAGGAGGGCTCAGCGAAGGAAAAGAGAAGACTGGCAGGGAGCCAGTCTCAGCGAAGTAGGATGGGTGTGTTAACCAGGAAAAAGAACTTAGCGGCGCGAGTGGGTCAGCGGAGAGGATGTCGCTCACCTGGCAGTGGTAAGCAGAGGGTGCTGAGTTCCCACCAGCTTCCGCACCTGCATTGCGATGTTGCTGAGCTCGTCGCTCAGCAGGCAGCGGAGGCTCATGAAGGATGTGGGATAGCCTACGATCTTCTCAGCCTCTGACACCACCTGGTTCCAGTGGGCTGGGGACCTGGAGGACTGACCACGCCAGGGGCCCACAGAGGTGACAGTGTCGAGGGACGGGGACCGCCACAGGCAGCGTGAGGGGCCCAAGGCCCCCAGATGACGGGGCAAGCGCAACAACAGATGCTGAAGGCTCATGGCTTGAGTCTGGGAGGGTAAGGGACCTGCGTGGGTCCGGAGGTGGCGGGAGAAACCAACCAGGGGCTGAGGAAGAACTTGCAGAAACTGAAAGGAAACGGTGACTCCAGACTCTCAAAGGAGGGTGGCTTCCTGGAGCCGTGACCAGAAACGAACTTTGCTGCTTTTCTGTAGCCCGAGCTGAAAGGACAGCAACCCCAGCTCTACACTGACCTCGGGAACCTGGAACCGAAACCACGGCCACTCTCTACGCGGGAGACGCCATGTTGGAGGCGTGGAATACGGCCTGCCGTAAACACGGAGGCGGGCTCTTGAGGGGCAAAGAACGTCTCCTGCTTTACGGCTGCAGTCGGGAACGCCCCCGAAGGGGCGGAGCTCTGGGAGTTTTGCGAGGACCATCCGTTGGTTGAAAAGCTCTGGTCTTCTTGGCTTGAGAAGTTCGGCGGTGGCGGGAATGGTTTGTTTGAGCCAAGGGTTCCCCGGGCGGCTGGAGTGTGGATTCATGGGAGCGTCCCGCCGCCCAGCGCAGAGTGGACATGCGTGTTTGTCATGAACTAGATTCTGCTGTCTACCAAGCGTCTCCCCTTGCTCCGGCTCGCCCACAAGGAAGTGTCGGGCCGAGGCGCCGGCTCTTCCCGAAGCCGTTCGTTGCTGTCCGCCGCCAGCCCTCGGTAGCAGTGCACCGGCTTGGTGGCGGCCCCTCAGGCGGAGTGGCCACGGTGCACAGGTGGAAGGGCTGAGCCCGCCTTGTCTTCGGCGCCTGCCCAGCCTGAAAGCGGCGCAGAGCGCACGCGGAAGGGGGACTTTTTGCCTGGGGATTTTCTTTCCTAGCCTCAGTTTCCTTTGATGTCCAGGCAGAATCAGCCGTGCCTCCTTCACGGGCGCAGAAAGGAGGGCATGAAACATTGACTTCTCCCATCGCTCTCCTCTCTCATTTTTCTCTTTGTGACCAGCCTTAGAACTCCACTGCCCATCCAGGATTCAAAACTGTCACTGGACAGAGTGTTTTTCACATATCAGCATGTTCAGGCCTCAGAGGCTTCTGTAAGCCAAATTGTGTCAAATTCCCTACAGCCATACTAAGCAGGAATATGAACCCAAATATCTGTTGTTTTTTAAGAGAAAGAGGGACAGTGAGTGAGACAGTCGATTTTATTTAGTTTTTCATGTGGCTTCACACTTCGTTTTATACGTGGTGCTGGGGTTCGAACTCGCGTCCTCGTGCATGCCAGGCAAGCACTGTAATCCCTGAGCCACCTTTCCAGCCCGATATCTGTTTTTTAAATACATACTTTGGGGGGAGGGGGAGTTAGAGATTGAACTCTGGGGCACTTAACCACTGAGCCACATCCCCAGCCCGTTTTTATTTTTTTATTTTGCGATAGGGTCTGGCTAAATTGCTTAGGACCTGGCTAGGTTGCTGAGGCTGGCTTTGAACTTGCATCCTCCTGCCTCAGCCTCCTGAGACACTGGACTTACAGGGTGTGCCATTGCGCCCAACTTAATACATGCTCTTAACCACAACCTTACCCAAAGTACTGAACTGCAATCCGATTTGTTCTCATCGTTGCTGAGGGGAAGTTGTCAATGTATTGTTTTAGTAGCGCTGCCTTTTATTTTCTTCAATGTTTAGCATTTTACCCCCTTTCCTCACCTAAAACAAGTATTAAACCCTTGTTAATGAAGTATTACCTAGTTTTTACGTTCTCACAAATAACTTCTAAAGTTCTCTTCAGCTTTTAAAATTCATGATTAGTATTTTTTAAATTCACATCATATATAATATTAGACTAGACTTTTGGGCTACATATAAAAATTGGAATTTAAAAAAATGGCAAATTAAAAAATTGTTCTGTTTGTAAAACAAGATACTTTTCTCTATGAAAGGTTTACCTTGACTCCATTTGTATAACAAGTTTCCCTTGTGATTCAAATGTACAAAAATTCAATTTATAAATTTTAGGGGTACATTTTATTTAAAGCAGATTACACAAGATATCAAAGATAGTCTTTGCCCTCAAAATAAGTGAAATATGCTGAAGTTCGAAAATAATTCCTCTGAAAGAGATAAACTCCTGGCAACAAGATTTAAGTGTGCTACTTGATGAAAATAAATGAGATACCTTTCCATTTCAAAAAATTCCAAGGCCTATCTGGGTTATCCAAGGTGAAAGAAGTCATGAAAACCCAAAGAAAGATAAAAACTGAATGTGATATATTGTGCACCTGAGGCTGTTTCTTCAGAATCATGGTACCCAAAGAGCAACTTTTCATGCAATTTTCTTAATACCAATTCACAGCATGTACTTTAATTTCTCCACAGACACCTAGCACATTATTCTCTGGTCATACTCTATTAACCAAGTTTTTGATTATTCGTGGGACTTTCAATTCCATTTACCTTAAATAATCAGTACTTTATATTTACAGTTAAAAGGTTATATTATACCTAATAATTATCAGGTTTTAAAAGGTCAAAATGTATTTGTTCTTTAATCTTTCGTGTTAGTATATAATTTCTTCAAGTCTTTAGGATTAAAGAGATTTCCAAATTACTAGTGGCTTTTGGAGGAACAGGAGGAGTATCTAATTCTTCCCTTCCTCTGTCACTGATAATAGCTACTTTAAGGACATCTGTGAATGTGTACATAAAGTAGGAATACAGAAGACTTTCTTGGCATCAATATTATTGACATTTTGGATCAGATCAATCTTTGTTTGGGTGGGGGATGGTCCTGATGCTGTAAGTTGTATAACAGCATCACTGTCTTCTAACCACTAGGTGCCCTTCCAAATTGTGACAACCAGATATTGCCAGATATTGCCAAATGTCTATCTCGGGGGCAGAGCAAAATAGCCCACTGGAATATGGGATATTCTAGAAGAAAAAAACAATGTTCAAGGGGCCAAGGGTGGGCTCAGTGGTAGAGTATACACCTAGCATAAAGCCCTGGGTTCAATCCCCAGCAGAAACAAAGGAAGGAAGGGAGAGGGAAAAGAAAAAATATCCATTCATGACATTTACTCCTACAAATCAGCAAAAGAAGAGGTAAGTATAAACAGCCCTACAGGATTATGGTCACTCTGCAACCTGTGGAAACCTTCAGCCATACATTTCAATCCCCTTGATATTGAGATTGTTTTAGAGAAGTAATCTGACAAAAGGTGATCATGGTTCCTCCTCCACATTGCTCAGGATCCTTTCTCAGTAAGTGGATTCACTTACTTGCCTCCTATTCTGATGACTTTAGAAAAAAGTGAGGTCATATTTGATGTTGGCTGGAAACATAGATCAACTTGTAGAAATACAAGTCTTTATAAGGATAGTGATACCATGAGCTTTCACATTTGCCACCCCCATTAGTGCATGGAAATGGGGACATTACAGCTGTCCTTCTCCCTTCATCCTCTACACAACTACCTACTGTTCATCCAGACAGAGTTCTTCCAAATCAGATGAAAGCATCTTTGTGTACTTTGGGGGGAAATGATTAAAGAAGGTAAGTAATCAAACTAGGAAAAATCCAAATGTTTGGCTGGTAGGGCTGTGGGGAACAGATTTATAACATAACCACCATTGAGAAGGAAAAAAGGTACATAACACTCATGGTATGATCTTGATAATCACAAACAAAATTACCTATAATTTTGCCTTTTGACCCAGAAATCCCAATTCTAGGAAGCTATTCCAAAATACAAAATGACTTATGCACAAAGTTATTCATTGTAGTATTATTTGTAATAGCAAAAGACTGGGAACAATCCAAATAACAGTGGAATAAACTATGATAGATCCACATAATGAAACATACTATGCAACCATGAAAAAATGAGGGCCTTCTCTACACATAAAGTGAAGTGATTTCCAGGATATACAGTAGCTTTAAAAAAATGTAGAATAATGGGTCTGGAGAGGTGGTTCAGTGGTACGGTGCTTGCCAGGCATTCGTGAGGAGCTGGGTTTGATCCCCAGTACCATATACACAACTAAGTGGAGGAAAAACAAAACCAAATGAAAAATATAATTCTCTATTTCTCTCTAAAAAATGCCGATAATATAATATCTTTTAGTAAGATAATGGAACTCTGAATATATACTTGAACATATTTGGGACAGGAAGAAACAAGATCAGCACAGAAGCTAGATCATTCTGAATGAATGTCCTTGACTATATGATTTTGGTTTTAGAATCATATATATGTAACACATATTACATATTCAAAATTATTTTAAATCCAAAAGAAAAATGTAGTTCCTAAAAATTGAAAATAAACCAAAGCAAATGATGTAACTGTATATTAAGTTGGTAGCATAACTGCATCAAGTAAACAACAAGAAAATAGTGTTTTCACAGTGGAATGTATTCTTGTGATAAATCTTTGTTTTGTTTTTGGTTTTGTTTTGGTATCAGGGATTGAACCCAGGAGTTCTCAACCACTGAGCCACATCTGCAACCCTTTTTTATTGTTTATTTGAGCAGGATCTCACTAAGTTGCTTAGGGCCTTATTAAGTTGCTGAAGCTGGCTTTGAACTTGTGACCCTCCTGCCTTAGCCTCCTGAGCTGCTAGAATTACAGGCATGCACCAGTGTGCCTGGTTCTCAGGATAAATCTTAAGCTTCATTCAATAGTGTTATTGCTAATGAAATATACATGCTATGATCTTCAAACTATTACTGTGTGTTATAGCTAAAACAAATATGAGTTATTAAGAACAATGATTTTCACAGTAGAATCCATGTAATATTAAAGTTGAAATAGAAATAGTGTGAGCTCAGGATTTTATTCTTTTCAAAAATGTTTCCTAGTATAGCTAGTATGGAAATCAGTATTCAGGGTCCTCAGAAAAACTAAAAATAGAACTACCATATTATCCAACTATACCACTCCTTGATATTTATCCAAAAAAATTAATGTCAGCATACTATAGAGAACAAGAGAAACTGAGTATACATATTTACTATGGCACAACTCTCAATAGCCAAGATATGGAATCACCATAGGTGTCTGACAACACGTGAATGGACAAAGAAACTGTGGTATAGATACACAATAGAGTATTATTTAGCCATAAAGAAGAATGAAATTATGTGCAGGAAAATGAATGGAACTGGAGACCATCAGATTAAGCACATAAGCCAAGCTCATAAAAAAGTACCATATGTTTTCTCTCACATGTGGAAGCTGGTGTGGGTGGGTGGAGGACATCATGAATGCAGAAAGTAGACCATTAAAGGAAGGGAGTCAGGGGGAGGGGAAGAGAAGGGTAAAGGGAGGTTTTGGAGAGTGAAATTAATCATGTTATGTTATATGCATGTAAAAATATGCCCACAATGAAACCTTCTATACTATGTAATTAATATGTACCAATAAAAATGTTTCTTATGTCTCAATCAGGACAGTTTTACATTTATTTTTTAAATTTTTGCTCATTTTTGTCCCCTGAAAACACCCAGAGGTAGTAACAATTTTGTAGTAATAAGCACTGTACTTTTTTTGTGTGGTACTGATTATTGAATCCAGGGGTGCTCTTAACACTGAGCTACAGACCCATATTTTTAATTTTAAGATAAAGTCTTGCTAAGTTGCTGAGGCTGGCCTCAAATTTGTGATCCTGCCTCAGCTTCCCAAGTAACTGGAATTACAGGCATGTGCCACCATAGCTGGCACATTGTACATTTTTTTTAAGAGAGTGAGGAAAAGAGAGAGGAAAGAGAGAATCAATTTTATATTTTTCATCTGGCCTTTGTTTCTCCAACACTTAGTTGGGTATCTGGTGCTGAAGATTGAGCCCAGGTCCTCATGCATGCCAGGCGAACTATCCAACCACTAAGCCACCACTCCAGCCCTCACATTGTACTTTTAACACATCGTTTCCTATAAAAAGGAATGAGTCTTTTTGGAAGAATGGCAGATTTAAGGCTGTGAAGATCCTGGAATATCTTGTTGTACCAGAAATCAAGAACGCTATTAAAAATGTAAAAGGATAAGGTCAAAGTACAAAGTGATTAGCATAAAAGAGCTCTCACTGGCTAGAAAGGAGACAATCTGAGCATAAACAATAAAAAGAAGAACTACAACTGATTATAAGAATTACAACTGATTGAAGTTCATTGATTGTATATAAGCCAATGAGCTCATTATTAGATGTAGCTAAAGCAATACTCTGAATACTTTCAATGCAATGAAAGAATTGACCATTTATTCTGCCTTTCCAGCACAAACTATGTGGTGTCTTAGCCTGGCTTACCCCCTTGAAAGCTGAACCTGAGACAAGGTCCTACTCTTTAGATAGTTGATTTTGGACAGTGCTCTCAGGAAACAACAGTGAATGAGTAGGGAAAAGGAAACAAGGAAAGTCAATACAAGGGTGTTCTCGAATTAGTCATCACTGAGGGCAATGAGGCCTTGAGCCCTGTAGAATATACTTCATAACTCTCCACTTAATGCAAGAGGAGAGCAGTTATTTACCAGCTCCTATATCTCATTGTATGCAATGAGTATGAGGAGAGGTTTTGTCAGGTGACACCCTCCTGGAAATGGGCTGCGAAAGCAATGGCCATAGTAAAAGATGGATTAAGAGGCTGTAAAACAGGGAACAATCCTCTATTAATGGGATAACCAAAAAGCCAAGATTATAAAAATAATTCCATCAAATAAAAAAGAAAGGATAGAATAAGAAAATCACCATTTTGTAATTTCTTATGGATTAATTGATTCAGGTAACAATCATCAATCAGATACTGATGGGGAACTTTGCAATGGAGGCCTCAGCTGATGCCACCTGCAACTACTTATCAATCCAGCATCACTAGGAGTGGGAGAGTCCACACCCTTGGGCTTCCTGATATTGTGCATTATTAAATATACACCACCACCATCAAAGAAATATTTTATCAAAATAATTAGATCTAAATCTCATCTTATTGGAAGTTAGTCCTAAAGACTTCTAAGAACATAGATGGGAGTAGAACAAGAGACATGTCATCACAAGGAAGCCAATAAATTTGACCTATTGGATAGCCTACAAGCTAACTACCTGGGTGTTTTCGTCAGCTTTTTCATTGCTGTTACCAAAGGTCCAGACCAGAACAATTTTAGGAAGAAAAGTTTATTTAGGGACTCATGGTTTCAGAGGTCTTAGTCCATAGAAGGCCAGCTCCATTCCTTGGGGCTTGAAGTGAGGCAGCCCCACTTCCATAATGGTGGAAGGCATGTCTCCGGTGGCAGAGAGAGAAACTCCACACAAGATACAAAATATATACCCCAAAGGCTTGCCCCTGATGACATACCTCCTCCAGCCACACCCTACCAGTTCACATTTACCAGTTATTCCAATCAGGGGATTAACCCACTGATTGAGTTAAGGCTTTCATAACCTAATCATTTCACCTCAGCCTTCCTGGATTATCTCAAATGAGCTTTTGGGGGACATCTTTCATCCAAACCATAACAGTGGGTTTTTCAACAAGACAAGAGGTAAAGAGGGACTCCTCTAGACTGAAAGATTTTAAGAGACATACATCAAGTGTAATGTGGAGACTTGTCTGGATCTTTATTATAACAAACTAAGTATAAAAAAGTTCTGAGATACTCAAAGAAATTTGAATATAGTTTTGATAAACGATATATTGCAAAGGATTCATTATTAACTTGATTTGTGGCTCTATAAGAAAATGTCAATATTTTTAAGTGGCAAATATTAAAGCAAATAGGGATGAAATAACAATGTCAGGAATTTGCTTTAAGACTCTTCTGGAAGGGAAAAATAGATGAAACAAATGTGCTAAAATCTAGAAAGTTGTTGACTGTGGATTATAGGAAAATGGCAATCGTTGCACTACTGTTTTTGTGCATGTTTGAATATTCTCATGATAAAAAACAAGTATCTCATCCCTTTTTTACAAATGGAAGAAAGTTAAGACACCCAGTTGGAAAGTTGGAAAGTACAAGAGCCGGAATCAAAGATTACTCATCTCACTCCTTTTCTTATGTCCTGTTGTCTTCAAAGCTGAACGCATCTTATTTATTACTTTTGTTTTCCAACCTCAGATACACATAATTATTCTTGACATAGTTTCATTATAGGTACATGTATTGTTCTTTTTTCTTGTATTATGGTACCAAATGATCCCTTCTCTTGGTTGTCACACTCTAAGTCCCCTTCCACAATGTTTCAGGATTGGTCTTTGTCAATAATAGCATTTAGCAGATGCAGTGATCTTGAACTTCTGATATTAGCTTTATAAAAAAACATTGTGGCATCAATCTTGGGCAATCCTTGTGTGCACATTCTTTGCCTCCTGCCTCCCTCTCCTATTGTATGCTCTGGGGGCAACCAAATCATGACCAGTTCTATGGAGAAACCCATATGGTGAAGACTGAGCCTCATACCAACAGCCATATGAATGACTTATTTTGCATGTGAATCATCCGTCTTCTTCCTGGACTGATAACTTGACTGTTCGTCATGAGAGACCCAAGCCAGAACCATCCAGGCAAATATGGCAAGATTCCTGACACTAGACACCCTGTAAAGTAACAAATGGTAATCATTTTAACTTGGTTAGTTATAAAATAATGTGTTGTGCTGCAATAGGTAATATAATGCAATTATCTATTAAACTTTGCATAATTTAATACATAAAGTGAACCCACTACTAACACAAGAAGTAGAATATTGACAGTAGTTTACTTCTGTCTATCTGGTCTTTCTCCACTCAGTGTCTCTTAACTTCTTGAAGCTGAGGTTGTATTTATTCAAAATCTTGTATTTATTTCTTTTTTCTTTTTTCTTTTATGAGAGTGAGGGATAGGGAGAGAGAGAGAAAGAGAGAATCGATTCTATTTAGTTTTTCATCTGGCTTTTGTTTCCTTGACACTTAGTTGTCTATGTGGTGCTGGGGTTTGAACCTGGGTCCTCGTGCATGTCAGGCAAGCACTCTGACTGCTATGCCTATGCTCCAGCTGCCCAAGTCTTATATTTATCATCTTCTCATTTTTCAAAAATATCATTTGGAATATAGGTATTCCTGAAATATATCATTTATTTTGATTTTTTTAACTTAAAATGGAATTTCCATTCTAGAGGCAATTTTTGTGAGCATTTTTGGTTGTTTACTCAATGTCATTTTGCAGAGTTCAAACCCAGTACCACATACCCAAGGAAATCTCAGAGTAACGAAAATCACATGAAAAACTAAATAAAATTGGTTCTCTCCCTCTCTTCTATCTCTCTCTCATTGTTCCTCTCTCTTTAAAAAAAAAAAGTAAATTAAAAAAAATTTTTGAAATGGCTCTGCCAGTTTAAACTTCTAACAGCCACCTATAAATGATTCTGTTGATTCTACTCTCTCAACACTTGATATTGCCAGACTTCTAAAAATTTCCAACAAATTGGTATAAAATGAAATCTTACTGTGGTATAGATGTGTATTTCTCTTATCTCTTTTATCTTGCAATTAGTCTTCAGAAGGGATGTGGGAAGGTGCGTATAACAATAATTCTTCATTATCAGTTTGCTTTGATTTAATTTTTACATCTTCCTTTCTCAAATCCTTACTCTTATATTCACAATAGTCCTTTCTTGCCATTTCCTTCTAATGTTCTAAGTGTTTGACCTTAGAACAACTATAGTTAGGGAGGAAATGGACCAAGACCTACTCTCCTTTTTTCTAGTTTCTTTCCCTACAGGCAGCAGTGTGGAATTGACTAGAGGCGCTGCTAGTTAATTTCACACTACGATTAGCTCAATAGGAAAAGAAGTTGATCTTTTTCTTTCACAAAGACTTTTTCCAGGGGATTTTTTTTTTTTAGAAACTTGGAATGGAAAAAAGTCTGCTGAGGTTTTTACTTGAACATAGATGGTATTATGAAAGACTAGTCATCTGGGTTTTACAGCTCTGTCCTGAATAAACCACATGATCATAGGCTCATCATCTAACTCCTCAGAGTTTAAAGTTACTCATCTGTAAAACAAAAGTAGGTGATCTCTTGGATCCACTTCGGTGCCAAAATATTTTCATTCCATGAACAAAATCTATTAGACTCACTGGTCTCCATGGTCATTTCACTATCTCTCGGTCTGCCTTCAACATATCTCCCACTCACCTGATTAATCTTAATATTAACATACATTGAAACATAAGGCCTGCAAAGAGGTCTTTGGAGAGGGCCCTATCATTCTTCCTTAATCATTTTGTTTGTCACTGCCCACCCCCCAAGGGCTCAGCACCATGTCTGATGAAGAACAGGTACTGGACAATTATTTGTTGGTCTGTTGAATGAAAATAAATGGATAATAAATGGATGAACTAGGTCCTTATTCTTTATTCCCATCTTCTCTCTACTGTAACTCTCACATTCAGAGTTATTAGAATTGTACTTTATGTATGATAAGTTCAGAAAGCAGAGTAGAGAATGTCTCCACCACTACAAGTTCAGCCAGCTCTCCATCATATTTAAATGTTGCTCATGAAAACCAAAGTCTCCACACCCCTTTGAGTCAAAATCTCTGCGTCTGAGGACCAGGTAGCAATATTTTTCATATTCCCCAGGAGATTATGATATGCAGCCAGGCTGGAGAACCTCAATTCTAGAAAAAAATTATAATCTGGTCTTTATTGTGTTCTTTTTTGTTCCCTTTCTGTCTGTCTCTCCCTGCCCCCTATCATTTCTTTCCCCTTTACTTTTTAGAGTAATGTAGATTAGAGTCCTTTTCCTAGGATTCTGGAGAAATTCTGATGGAACTGTATATATAGAAAACCCTTCTCTTTGTCCTATAGAATGCATATAAAGGTAATATGATTTAAAAGGCAGTCAAGACACATGGCATTTATTATATATTACCATTTATTATACATGTGTATGCACATATCAAGGCATCACATCAGTAACTATAGCCCCATAGTAATAAATATAACCTCTAAATTACATAAACATGTTTCCTGGTCTTAAAGTATAATTTTCATCTAAAATTGGAAAATCTTTCACTCAGGGATGCGTTTATCTATAGGTAAACAAACATATCAGACTGATCAGTGAATTCTAAAAAGTCACTTTTCACAAGTTCCAAAAATTCAATCAAGCCTTTGATTCATAAGTTCAATGATCAATTCAGCTAAAAAAAAGTCAATTGGAAGCCCCATGTAGATTGAACATAATTCCTTTCTAGAAATAGCTAGTACAAGTCTCCTAGTTTAAAGTCACCATATTCAAAGGTTATTATGATGTAGCTCATGGGTTGACCTTTAAGACCCTTTTTTTCCGTAAATAAATCCATGCATGTATCTTAAGAAAAACAGGGGGCAGAGAAGGAAGGAGAAGAGATTCCATTATTAACCTTGACAATATGGCAATATGGAAGTAGTAATATCAACTTGCTAGACTGCAAAGAATTTGCTCAAGATCATCTGAGAAAATGGCAAATCATGTAAGGTTTTCTCCCAGAAGATGACACCCACATAAGAGAGGTGTCATTGTCAACTACCATGGTATCAGAGCTGTTTCTCAGAATTGCCCTGGTTTAAATCACCCAGAAGAGCTTACTATGATGTTTTGTTTTTTGAAATAATGCCACAAAAACATCTGTAATAAATATATTTGAACATTCTAGGGCTGGTATGACCCTGTTGGGAATGATAGGCTTGAAGTGCATGAGAAAAGAAAAGTAATATGCTGATGTCAGAGTCGGCAAGTGTTGTTTTAATTTTCTGAGAATAAAAGAGACTGAGTCTCCAAAGTCTAAACAAAGAAGTAACTCTACAAATATGCTCTTCCCATGGATAGTGACAGAGCTTGGTGATTAAGGGATCAGACACTGGAGCCAGATGCCCTGTGTTTGAATTCCAGGTTTGCTGTTAACCAATAGTGCAAAGTTGGTTAAATTATATAAACTCTCAGTACCACAGTTGTCTTACTTGCAAAACAGGAATAACAATAATACCTTTATCACTGGTTTATTGTGAAGATTAGCATGAGTTCATAAAGTACTTAGATCAGTGCCTGGCATATAGCTTATAGCACGAACCCTCATTATTTTCCATTACTCAGGAAAAGTTGTCATGAACCCTCATTTTCCACTATTCAGGGAAAGAACCTCCTAACTTCAAAAAATATAGATTCAAGGGTGGAGCAGTGGCTCAGGGGTTACGGCACTTGCCCGGCATGCACAAGTACACAAGTTCAAACCCCAGTACCACGTACACAACGAAGTCTTGGAGCAACAAAGACCACATGAAAAATTAAATAAAAATTGTTTCACTCTCTCTCTCTCTCACTGTCCCGCTCTCTCGTTAAAAATTTTTTAAATAAAATAATAGACCAAAAAATTTTTAAATAAAAAATATACATATAGATTTAAAAAAACTTTCAGGACTACACCTATTCTTAATTCTAGAACAAACAATACAATTTACCCACATCACATGAGCATATATGTATATACAAAAGACAATTGAAATGCTGCATTTCTTTTGAATATTATGGTGATGGGTTGTTTCTTAAGGATGTTCCCAGTTGTATATTTCAGAGCCTATGATTTTATTGTAGAGAGCTATTTATTCAGTATTGAGGACATCTTTTGAATTAGACTTCCCTGACAGTGGGATTTCTGTGTTTTATTTTTTATTTAAGAAAATTTTATTATAGAAGACTCTAAACTTCACACAAAAGTAGGAAAATAGAATAATGTGACTTTATGTACTTATTATTCAGTTTTGGCAATTACCAACATTTTACGTTCCAATTCTCAACGATGTTATATTTTGAAGCAAATCTCAGCTATCATAATGTTTTGTCTGTAAATATTTCAGGACTTATAAGAAATAAAAACTTCCTTAAAAAAAAAAAAAGTAACCTCGGGGGGCTGGAGCGGTGGCTCAGTGGTTGCAGCGTTTGCCTGGCATAAAAAAGGATGTAGGTTCAAACTCCAGCACCACATGCATAATGAAGTGTTGGAGCAATGAAAGCCACATGAAAAACTAAATAAAAATTGATTCTCTCTTTCTCACTGTCACTCTCTCTAAAAAAAAAAGGTAACCCCAGTTTAATTGCACCTAACAAACTACCAAAATTATTGATATTTAAACAGTCTCAGACATGTCTTTATATAGTTAAATCAAGATCCAAACAAAAGTTATAACCGTCTGGTTCTATATGATGGAAGATATTTCAGCTTTGTACTCATTCTAAAGGGAAATGAATGACTACGGTTGGAAGTTAAAGTTGAAATCTTCATAATAACAGAACTGGAGGCAGAAATGGGAGGCTCACAGTATGGTTTTTGTTATTGTTGCTGCTGTTTTGGGTACTTGAGCTTAAACCTAGAGGCATTTAACCACTGAGACACATCTCCAATATGTTTTTATTTTTTATTTTGAGACACGGTCTCACTAAGGTGCTTAGGGCCTTGCTAAGCTGTTTTGAACTTGGGACTCACCAGCCTCAGTCTCCCAAGCTGCTGGAATTACAGGCCTGTGCCACCACACCCAGTCTAGGTTTGGTTTTTATTGTAACACTGATCTTAGTAGGGTTCTACTCATGACATTAGATTCTTTTCCTCCTGCAGAATGAAGAAAAATAATTCTTCTAAATTAGTTGTGGTGTAAGAAGCATCAAGAGGTCAAAAACAGCCTGTCTGTGGGTATCACAGGACCTAAAGAGCATGAATTTGATCAACACCCTAATCTTCTGAAGTCCTCTGGGTATGGATCCTGCTGTTCATCAGTCCCATGCTGACTCTTTCCTTAAAAATACTGCCACAGGTAATTCCAACTACTCAGGACGCTGAGGCAGGAGGATCACACATTTGAGGCCAGCCTCAGTAATTTAGCTAGACCCCTAAACAACTTAGCAAGATCCTGGATCCTGTCTCAAAATAAAAAATAAAAAGGACTGAGGATATGACTCAGTGGTAAAGTGCCCTGTGTTCAATCACTGATACCAAAAAAAAAAAAAAAAGTCCAAAGGACTTTGTGACATCTGTGCCTTGCTTCTCACATTTTACAATCATGTCTGTTTTTTCTGCATTCTTAGGTTTGAATCTAAAGCTTTAATTCTGATACTTGTTTGGTTTGGTTTGGTACCAGGGCTTGAACCTAGGGGGTACTCAAACACTGAGCCACATCCCCAGTCCTTTTTTTAAATTTTGAGACAGGATCTTGCTGAAGTTGCTTAGTGTCTTGCTGAGTTCCTGAACTTCCGATTCTCCTGCCTCAGCCTCACAAGTCACTGGGATTACAGACATGCACCACTGCACCCAGAGACTTCATTTTGTTTGTTTGTTTGTTTGTTTGTTTGTTTTTTAAAGAGAGAAGGGAAAGAGAGAGAATCAACTTTATTTATGTTTTCATTTCGTTTTTCCTATACTTCGTTGTGTATGTTATGCTGGGGTTTGAACTCAGGTCCTTGTGCATGCCAGGCAAGCACTGTAACCGCCGAGCCACTGCTCCAGCCCCAACTTCATTGTTTTTAATGTTGACTTAATATTAATGCAATGAAGTCCTGTAAGAAAACACTTTATAATTACTTTAAAGGTTATAAAGTAAGCATAGCAGAATAAATAAGTTTCCCTTTCAAAGTTGGTGAATAGGAAATGAGTAGCAAAAGTAGAATTAAGTAGATACATATTAATATGTTTGTGGGAGGAATTTATTTTTACATTTTTGTTGTTAATTTTAATTGATACATAATAATTACATACATTTACGGAACACCGTGTGATTTTTTTTTTTTTTTGAGAGAGAAGAACAGTGAGAGAAAAACAGAGAGAGAATCAATTTTATTTAGTTTTTCATGTGGCTTTCATTGCTCCAACACTTCATTGTCTACATGGTGCTGGGGTACGAATCCATGCCACATACCTGGAGAGTGCTGTAACCGCTGAGCCACCGCTCCAGCCCATGATGTTTTGTTACATGTATATATTGTGTAATGTTCAAAAGAGGGTAAGCATAGTTAGCTCCTCAAATATTTTTCATTTCTTTGTAGTGAGAACATTCAAAATCCTAACATTTTTTGAAACATGCAATACATCGTCATTATCTATAGTCACATTACTGTATACAGGCAAATTCTAAATATAAACCCACATCCTTCTGTGAATTCCTACAATATACCCTCTTGCAGCTTTGAAAGCTAATGAGAAAATCATATTCATTGATTAGAATCTCAAAATAGAGGAATGAGGGTATAGCTTAGTAGCAGTGCACTTGCCTAGCATGAATGATGCCCTGGGTTTGATTCCTAGCAACACAAAGGAAGAATCTCAAAATAGTCTTTTCTCTTGTCTACCTCTTATCCTCAGGTCTGATTTATTATCATAAAAGTATTGCTGCTCTTCTTCTTGCAATGCCGTCTGAAGTCTGATTTGTTAAAACCACATAGAATGATGGCTAAAAGCCTTGACTCTGGAATTCAAAATCTGGCTTTATCACTTCCTAGGTGTCATTGGGCAAGACATTGAGTCTTTCTGTGCCATAGTTTCTTCATCTGTAAAATGAGTAGAAATACCTCCCTACTTATGTTATTATATAGTATATTTTATTAAAGTCCAGCAAATATTCACTCTTGTCTCTCTTGATGTAGACCATTTCCTTCCTATCAAAGTTAGTCTTAGTCATGGAAATGGGTAGAAGTGACAGTGTGTCTGTTCCAAGCCTGCCATCTCTTTCCTTTTGCTCTCTTACAAGCGTATCATCACTATGAGAAGAATAGCCCCAAGTAGCTATTCATCCCACAGTGACGAGAGGCATGCGGAACAGACCCAAACCCAACACACACCCTGAAATCAAGTCTATTCTCCTGCAGCCTTAAGTAGAGCTCTGCAGGGGCTGGAGCGGTGGCTCAGCGGTTATGGTACTTGCCTGGCATGCGTGAGGACGTGATTTTAAACCCCAGCACCACGTATATAACGAAGCCTCAGAGCAACGAAAACCATGTGAAAAACTGAAAATAAAATTGTGTATCTCTTTCTCTCTCTGTCTCTCACTGTCCCTCTCTCTTACAAAGAAGAAGAGGAGCTCTGCAGCAGAGTTCAAATCACAGTTGACCTATAGACTGAAAAGAGAGACAGTAACTGTTGCTGGAAATTACTGGGTTTTGGGGTGGTTTATATAAAAAGCCTTATTAATGTGCAAGCTGACTAATATGCAAAATTATTGTGAGGAACAAATGAAATATTTAGCATAGTGCTAGGCATATAGTCAATGCTCTGCTTAGTTCAGGTTAGCAATGATATTGCTCTTGTTATTCCATTATTATCATTACTATTACTATTTTATTTTTAGTGGATAAAAATATCCAAGTTACATATTGTGATTAATAAGAGATTTTAGACCATCTCTAGTGAGCAATGCTTGGAGTTGGCTTCTACACAGCTCTTGTATTGATAGCAGATGGTGCTTGATCTGGCAGATGCTAAAATATCTCTGACACTGCTTGTGGCTCCTGGGGTCTCACCCCTTCTAACCATCACCCTCTCCTGTCTCTTCTCTAGTTCAAGGGTATGAAAACTTGTTTCACAACCATGTATCCATCTTGCGTTTATGCCAGTGGCTATTTAACTCTATTTTGGCTACCTTAAATAGAAGACTCATGTCCAGGTCTACAGGGTATGGAAGGTGGGAGGTGGGTGGGTGGGGGGAGAAAACCACCTTTGGGATATAAGTCAAATTATATGAGGTAGAGTGGGGAGTGGAGAAAGATGAGAAGTAATGAAAAACGACAACAAACTTTTTTCTTAGGCTTGGACTTTGCTTGCTGTATAAATTTTGGGTTTTTTTTTTTTTGGAGGAGTTGTGGTACCAGGGATTGATCCCAGGAGTGCTCAACCACTGAGCCACATCCTCAACATCCCCTACCTTTTTTTAATTTTTATTTTAAGACAAGGTCAGATTAAGTTGCTTAGGGTCTTGCTAAGTTGCTGAGGCTGGCTTTGAACCTGCAAATCTTCCAGCCTCAGCCTCCTAAGCCACTGGGATCACAGGCATGAGCCACTGTGCTCAGCTTAAATTTTAGTTTTGATTACAGTTAATACCTGTGGTTATACTGCTAAAAGGGAAATGTGCTGATCAAGAAAATTCTCACCATAAATATGAACTCTTATCATTAGGTCAACAAATATTTATCTTGCACTGATATAAAACATGTATGATATACATACATCATATTTTGTTGATTCTAAGATGCACATTTGTTCACATTGTAGCATCTCTCAAATTAAGGTGCAGCTTGCAATTGATGGCATGTAGAAGTTTAATTATCATAAATTTGTTGTGATTATCAATATCAGCGAATTTTGAGGACAACTACTTTTTTTTTTAATAGGAAAGAGTTTAATGAAGGGATAAGAAAAGAAAAAGGGGACACTCTCAGGGACAGAGTGGGTCCTGTTGGAGAGGAGAGACAATGTGCCTCTCCTGCACTCCACTTTTATTGGCGATTCTAGAGAAGTTTCCAGAGAGTCCTGCCCAGGTCGACCTCTTGACTTTTGACCGACAGAAAGGTGATAGATTTTTAAGGACACCTACTTTTTATCACGTATTGTGAGGACTGTAGATCGACTGTGCTTCAGTGGGTTTTGCTCTAGTTGATCTGACTGGGCATGCCTTAACTCTACGCAGCTATACATGTTGTTCTAGAACCCAGGTGGAAGGATGAGCCATAATCTGGGACTGTTTTGGGAAGGAGCAAAAACTGATTCAAACCTTGCCAACACACGTAAAGCTGCTTGGTTATAACCTTTGTCACATCCACTCATACTCAATTGGCCAAAGCAAGTCACATGGCCACATCTGACCATGGAGGGAGATGTGTGTTCTATGTATGCACTGTGAGGCTAGAAAGAGATTATAGGGACAAAAATTTGAGAATACTAAAATTTACCACAGCAGATTAAAATCTTACAGTCAATATAAGAAACCATCATATGGCTTACTCATGATTATGAGGTAGAGAACTGAGGAATAGTAAAACCCCATGGTTTTAATAGTAAAACCCAGTATCAGAAGGAGAGATTAGCAAGTGCAAAGTCCTCAGGGTAGTAAAAGATAAGAAGGTAGACCATTGTGGTGAAAAGGAGCAGGGCATCAGTTAGAACAAAGATTGGGCTGTTGTCATAAAGAAACCCGCATAGAGTGGATTTACATGCAATGTAGAGTCTTCTCTTTTGCTCATGTCCGATCAGGCATTCCTGGCTGAATGATGCAGGGGACCTCAGTCCTGTCTATCTCAGGGTTTGCCACTGTCTCTGTGCAACTTCCATCTTGAGGTTTGACATGGGTACTCCATTTTCCAACCTTTCACCATCTTCCTGGTATTCCAGCCAGCAGGAGGTGCATCCCTTCTATTTAAAGACACAATTAGAGGGCTGGAGTAATGGCTCACATGCGCAAGTACACGAGTTCAAACTTCAGCACCACGTACACAACAAAGTCTCGGAACAACAAAAGGCACATGAAAAATAAATAAAAACTGTTTCTCTCTCTGTGTCTCTCTCACTGTCCCTTTCTCTTTAAAATAAAAAAACAAACACAATTAGAATTTGCATACATCATTCTGCTCAGGTCCCATAGCCGGAACTTTGTCATGTGACCATATGTAGCTGTGAAGGATGCTAGGAAATATAGTCATTAGCCCGGATTCACATGATGGAATATACTTTGCTGATTCTATGTTAAGTTAAACGGAGAGGGGGAGAGAAAGAGAGGCAAAAGCTGTTAGGGAGCAACAAATACTCTTCCACAGAGCAAGTGGCAGAATTAGTAATACAGGCAGAATCCTATTTGTGGGGTCTTGCAGGCCCAGGCAAGGAGTTTGAATTACATTAAGTAAGTGTATTAGTTATCTGTTGTTGCTTTGTAGATTTCCCCCTGAATATAGAAGTTTAAAATCAACATTCACTACCTCATTGTTCCTGTGGGTCAAGAGTTTGGGATACATATAGCTGGAGTGTTCTGCCTTTGGGTCTCTCAGGTAATGGAAGTCATCTGAAGGCTTCACTGGGGCTGGCTGATCTGCTCCTGAGATGGTTTATTTATGTTTATTGAAGGAAAGCTTGGTTCCCAGCTAGCTATTAGCAGGAGGCTTTAGTGCCGGCCATATGGATATCTCCAGAGAGTTGATTGAGGTTCATCAGTCATGGCAAATGACTTCTCCTAAGTAGGTGATCCAAGAAAAGAGAAACACAAGGAAACCACAGTGCCTCTTTATGCCCTAATCACACACCATCACATTTGCCACATTTTATTTCTTAGAAGCATAGCCTACTTACTATAAAGGAGAAGGGAAGTGGGTTCTATCTTTTCAAGAGAAGAGTATCCGACATTTTACGGGCTTCTTTTAAAACCATCACAGTAAAATGGGAAGTTTAGAACATTGTAAACAGCAGGTACATGGTCTGTTTTATATTTGAAAGAATCATTTTGGCTGCTTTGTAGAAAATGTGCTACTAGCATACAGGGCAACAGTAGAAGCAGAGTGCCCAGGCAGGTGGTTGTTGCTTAGATTTAGCAGTTGACAAATGTGTTTAAGATTAGAGTGGGAAGAGTGGAAAGAGAGAGGAGTGGTGAAATTCAAGATACATCTCAAAAGTAGAGCAGAAAAGACATGCTAGTATCGATTTCATGTTACTGGGCATCTTTCCCTTTCCACATCCTCAACTGTAGTGCTTTCTCAAACTGGCTGATTATCAGAAGGCTGGGAGGACTTTTCAAGTATGAGTTGCTTATCTTTACATCCAGACAATCTGATTCAATAGGTCTAGGATGGGGGATGATCAATCAAAATGGGAGGTCCCTGCTCCATTTACATAAAACCTAATAGAAGTATAATTAGTCTTGTTGTTTTTGCAAAATGAGATGGTTATTATGTAATGGGATCTATTAACCAAACCAGTAATTTCTTCACCACCATCCCATGCTCAGATAACAATTGTTGTGGATGCTATCTATAAAGTAACTCTCAGAGAAAGGATTCTCTTGAACCACTACTGCACTAGTCGAAGCAATCATTTATTACCTCAAATTATTGTCAACCCTCTGGGGTAATTTCCCACCTCTGATCTCTTATGCTTTTCCTCTGATGTTAGGCTGATCTTCCTATCCCACTTCCCAGACCCCTCCCACATTTTTAATCTTATTGCTCCTGAATTTTAGAAGACCAAGTGGCTTAAAAAGAAGAAGGAGGAGGAGAAGGAGAAGGCAAAGAGAAGGGGAAGGGGAAGGAGATGTGAGGCCACTGACAATCTTGTCCTATCCTTGGAGTGACCTAATAGCCCCCATTAACACTTTCCTTATAGGCACGGTGAGTCATTCACTCTTTTCTTAACTCTCTCACATCTTGACACCTTTCTTCATTTTGTTCTTTCCACCTAAAATCCTCCTCTTTCTCACTCCCTCACCTGGCAATATTCTATTCATCATCCTTCAACCAAAACTCTGGTCATTTCTGTCCCTCGCTGAGAATTAGTAATGTGCTTTTAAAAATTCCAGTCTCACTTTTGAAACACCGTTATCACTTATGTTTAGGTTTGTACTACCCAGAAGTGTGCTTGTATTTAATGCACAGAATTTACAGCAAGCACACAATAGAAGTTTAGTTAATGAAATTACACAGAACGTATACTTTAGGATCTGTCTACACTTGGCTTAGTCCATATCCACTGCACTTTACAACCCTGTATTATGGCATTATTCCTGGGGCGTTGCAAATATGCTATTAAGAATTCCACTGGTAAGATCTGAAATATGAAGGTTTGTGGGTCTTTTTGAAGGCTTAATCACACCTATTTATTAACTTAACAAGAACATTTCATTCCCCAAACATCCCAATTAATTGACGTTTAGCATACCAGTTACCAAATTTGTCTTTTGAAGTTTGCTTTCAGAGATTACAAATGTATCTATTATGATGAATTTCTAGGTCAGGAGGGTTTTGATTGGCAATATTCAATGTTTGCATAATTCACCCTTTGCCTGACTTTTCAAAATTATTTCACAGGTCTGCATTTACTTTCCTAATGGGATGATTTGCTATAAAGTGGCTACAGGAGGCATTCTGGGAAGACATTGTAACATTCCTTTGGGGCCTTATCTTGAGGAAAGTTCACTGAGTCTGGTCTTATTGGGATATAGGACCTCACCTTCCACTAGAAGCCAAAGACTTTGAATCTCACTCTTTTCACACATCCTGGCATAGGATTAGGGTCCCCAATGTCTGACAATGGACCCTTCTAACCAGGCTGTGTCCACCTGAGATGAAGGAAGAATACTTTCATCATGTGGGGGGGGTACCATAGTGTTTTGTGGTGTTTTCTAGGAAGTAGAGGACTTTGGAGGCAGAGATGGAGACACCTGGGATAGAGTCTTCCATGGTTTGGCCTCCTGAGCCCCTCAGCTCCTACATGTTTTCCAAGCCTTCTCTCCCAGCCTTCTAGAATCTATGAGCTCCCCAATCCCTTTGCTTTAGTTTAAAAAAATTATATATATATATATATATATATGTATATATATATACATACACACACACATACACATGCATGCATACATATATATTAATTGACACAGAGTAATTATACATATTTATGGATACAATGTAATGTGACATTTCAATACATGTATACCATATGAAATGATCAGATCAGGCTCATTGGCCATCTATCACCTCAGACGTTTCTTTGTGTTGGGGACACTATTGTTAAATGTTCAATTAATTGCTGTCATTCATAGTTATCCTACTGTGCTACATAACATTAAAAGTTATTCTTCTAGGGGCTGGAGCTTTGGCTCGGCAATTACAGCACTTGCCTGGCAGGCATGAGGACGCAGGTTCAAATCCCAGCACTGTGTACACAGTGAAGGGTCAGCAACGAAAGCCACATGAAAAACTAAATAAAATTGATTCTCTCTCTCTCTCTCTCTCTCACTGTCCCTCTCTCTTAAAAAAAAAAAAAGAAGTTATTTTTCCAAATCAACTGCACCCCTGTGCCTGTTATCTCTCCTCTCTCCACATCCTTCCCAGGATCTAGAAATCACTATTCTATTTTCTTCTTTGAGAGGTGCTTTTTAACTTCTACATATATGTGAAAACATGCAGTGTTTTACTATATCTGACTTATTTCACTTAACATAGTGTCCTCCAGTCCCATCCACATTGCTGCAAATTACAGAATTTCACTTTTTATGGTTGAATTATGTTCTATTGGGTACAGATACCATGCTTTCCTTTTTCATCCTCTTAGGACAATGAAGAGGACACCTAGGTTGATTCTGCATCTTGGCTATAGTGAACAGTGCTGCAATAAACTTGCCACTGGGAGATGGAGTGGTTGCTCAATGGTTATGGTGCTTGCCTGGCATGAACAAGGATGCAGGTTTGAACCCAGCACCACATACACAACTAAGTGTCCGAGCAACCAAAACCAAGTGAAAAAATAAATAAAATTGACTCTCTCCCTCTCTGTCCCTCTCTCTAAAAAACAAAACAAACAAAAACTCGTGATTGCAGATTTCTCTTGGACATACTGACTTCAGTTCCTTTGAATATATACCCAGTAGTGAGATTCTGCCTTTTTTTTTTTTTTTAAAAAGACACAGTTTGTTATTGTTGTTTGCAAGCAAGAACCCTGACCAATAACATCAGTTCTGCAAGAGAACAGAAGTTCTAGATTCTAGAGTCAGGTTGCTGGGCCAGTGAGAGAGAAAAAAAAGAGAATCAATTTTATTTAGTTTTCCATCTGGCCTTCATTTCTACAGCATTTAGTTGTATGTGGTGCTGGGGTTTGAACTTGCATCCTTGCGCATGCCAGGCAAGCATCGTAACCACTGAGCCACCACTCCAATCCTTGTGTACAACTTCTTTAACCCTTTATTTGCTGTGTCATGGAGTTGTTGTGAGGACTGAATAAAGTGATCTCTATGAAGCATTTAGCACAGACCTGGGGTGATGATAAAGAAGCATTTAATAAATAGTAGCTTTTGTTATTGCTAAAATTCAATGGAATCTCCCATGTGTTCAGGCCACAAAACTGCTCACCACACAAAAAGTGTGCATATATGCCCCAGTGCATACCCTGTGCTCAGTGTGGCATTCGGTGTTTTTCCCTTAGAATGTTTTGCTGTTGCTGCTGTTGTTTTGTTTTGTTACCCAGTTTAGGGGTTCAGCACCTCCCTATACGATAGTTCCTGAAATTTTCTTCAGGGGCACATCTCTTAGTCACTGTGCCTGTTTCCTTTCCTGTCTGTCCTACCAGCTCTCTCCCACCACCATGCCTCCAAAAGGAGATCAGCTGCCACTAAGAGAATAAAACTGGCTGAATCAATAGGCCTCCTTCAGCATCTGGAATACAGATCGGTAATTTTAATGTAATTTTTAAAACAAAACAAATGTATAGCCCATGTCCCAAGACTTATCATGGAATCCTTCATATATCTACTTAGCTTTTGATGGATTGTTCTCTTCCACTGAAATGGATAATATCTTCTCATAGTTAAACTGCAGAATCTTTTCCATTCAACTTCCTCCCTCTGGGATGTAATAAAGAGACGACTTATGGCCTGATAGCACATTGGAGACAAAATTTCTGATATAGAAAAATGTTTTTTTACTGCATGTAATGTTTCTCAAAGGAAATAGGTCAAAACACAGACATCAATCCTCCATAACCATTTACTGAATACCATATTTGGCTGGAGAATATTAAAATATAGTTTGTTACTTTTAAAATATTGAATATTTTGTTATGGCTATTCTAATTTCCATAATAGCCATGTGTAAGTTAGAATAATGAAGAAATTATACTTATTTACTATTTCTGCATGCTCAATTCCCCCCTGCAAAAAAAAGTTAATGGGCTGAGCAGAGAGGAGCAGCAGTGCAGAATAGGTCCAAGCATGTCTCACCTGTGTGAGAGTCAGCACCCTTTGATCCTAGACCTGTAACTTCCTAGTGGGACCCTGTGCTCAGCCTCACTCTCCTACGGTATGAAATGATGACAATAAACATTCTTACTGGTAGTTGTGAGAAATAAATGACATAACATACACAAAATTCTTGGCTCATAGAAGGAATTCAATACCTGATCATTGACGCTATAACTCAACATAAGATTGTTATAGGTTTAATAATTTTAATGGCATTTGATTATATACTTAAAGGAAATGATACTATTTTAAGTCCACATTCATATCTATAAAAATCAAATGAGGAGAAGAGCTTTGATTTCATCAGTGAATATGATCAAGGAAGGTGATGACAATTCGAGATAACTCAGATATGCGGTACAGGTTAATATTAACCAGAATTTTGATCAATAAATGAAAAATATGCTGGGTTTAAATTAGTCTTATGCTATTTCTTTGGGTCCATAAACAATTTTTAATTGGGCGAAATTTTTATGTAGAAAAAATAGCCAAATAATGCCTCAGATTTACTTAAGGTGTCAGAAAACTCCTTTTTTTAAAAGCACATTTGAGTCAGAGGATAAATATATGTGTGTCATAAGTATCAAGGCAAAAACCTCAAGTGTTTGCTAAGATATAAACTTAATTTTTTAATCAAATTTCTTTTTTACTAGTGCATTAGAGTTTTACATAAACATGGGATTTGTTGTCACATATTCCTAGATGCACACAATAATGCAATACAATTGGGTCCATATCTGCCCCCCACCCCCCGTACCCCTCTACCTACCTCCTCCCTTCCCCCAATCCCTTGCCTCTTTTCTAGGTCCCATATTTTTCCTTAAAAATCCAAGTACAGTTTCATAATTCTTATACCTATAAAGAACAGTTGTTATATACATGACTATAGTATATACAGTGACATAAATGTTTGGAATGTACCTTGCTTTATCTCAGTTCCAATATTTTCCCTTCTCCTCCCTTCCTATCATTCTTTGTTATTCTTCGATATATTTGACAATAGGATTAAGCATTTACATTTTTGTAAAGGCATGCAATATAGCTTGTTCAAATTTCTTATGCAGTGTCTTGCAACTGTATCTCATAAATATTAACACATTGCATTTTTGTTGTATGGGTCTAATCCATGAGTTTATCTACCTTTTCCCCAAGTCTGGGTTCAGCTCCAGCCACCACAAATGAGGGGAAACATTTGGACCTTGACTCTCTGGGTTTGGCTAACTTCTCTCAGCATGATTTCTTCCAGTGCCATCCATTTACCTTCAATAGATGCAATATCATTGTTTCTAAAGGCTGAATAAAGTTCCATTGTGTATATATACATATACATATATATATAAATATATATATATGTATATATATGTATATACATATATATATATATATATTTTGGATCCATTCATCCTGTGAGGGGCATCTGGGTTGGTTCCATAATCCAGTTATTGTAAATTCAGCTGTTATGAACGTAGGTTTTGCTGTGTCACTGTAATATGCTGATTCTAACTTCTCTGGGAAAATACCCAGAAGAGGGATTGCTGGATCCTACGGTGGATACAACCCTAACTTTTTGAGGAGTCTCCACACTGCTTTCCAGAGCAGCTGGACCAGTCTGCAATTCCACCAACAGTGTCTTGGTGTTCCTGTCTCCCCACAACCCTTCCAGCATTTGTTATTGTTCGTATTTTTCATCTTTGCCAGTCTGATGAGAGAGAGGTGAAATCTTAAGTTAGTTTTGATTCGCATATCTCTGCAGTGATTTAGAACACTTCCTCATGTATTCATTGGATTGCCTAATTTCCTCTGTTGAGAAGTTTCTGTTTAGCTTTCTGGCCCATTTATTGTTTGGATTGTTTGTGTTTTTGTTATTGAGTTTTTTGAGTTTTTTGTAAATTTTGGATATTAGTCCCCTGTCAGAGGGATCACAGGCCATGATTTTCTTCCATCCTGTAGGTGGTCTCTTGACTGTTTTGACTATTTCCTTGGCTGTATAGAAACTTTTTCATTTAATGGATCCCACTCATTGATTTTTGACTGTAATTCTTTCACTTTAGAAGTCTTGTTGAGGAAGTCGTTGCCAATTCCCATATGCTGGAGTGTTGGTCCTAATTTTTTTTTAGCATTTGTATGGTAGCTGGTTTAATTCCTATTTCCTTGATCCATTTAGATTTGATTTTTGTGCAAGGTGAGAGATAAGGATCAATTTTCAATTTTCTGTAAGTGGCTGTCCAGTTTGTCCAGCACCAATTATTGAATAGGCTATCTGTCCTCAATGTTATATTTTGACCCCCTTTGTCAAAGATCAGATGCTTAAAGATTTGTAGGTTTGTCTCAGAGTCTTCTATTCTATTCCATTGGTCTTCTTTCCTATTTTGATAACAGTACCATCCTGTTTTTAATACTACTGTTCTATAGTATAATTTTAGATTTGATATTGTAAAACCACCTGTTTCGTCTTTCTTGCTTAGTAATGTTTTGGCTCTTCTGGGTTCCTTGTTGTTCCGAATGAATTTGAGAATTGCTTTTTCTATATCTATGAAGAATGACATTGGAATCATGATGGGGATTGCATTGAATCCGTATAGTGCTTTTGGCAGAATAGCCATTTTAATTATATTAATTCTGCCTAACCAAAAGCATAGAACATCTTTTCATCTTCTCAAGTATCCTGCAATTTCTGCTCTCAGTGTTTGGTAATTTTCCTTGTAGAGGTCTTTTAATTCTCTTGTTAGATTAATTCCCAAGTATTTTATTCATTTATAGGATATTGTGAATGAGACTGATTTCCTGATTTCTTCATCTACCCATTATTGTTAACATATAGGAAAGCTATTGATTTATGAGTGTTGATCTTCTAGCCTGATACTTTGTCATATTTGTTTATTAACTCTAGCAGTTTTCTGGTGGAGTTTTTTTGAATCTTCCAGATATAGGATCATGTCATCAGCAAAAAGGGATAGTTTTACTTCCTCTCTTCCTATTCTTATCCCTTTGATTTCCTTCTTGTGCCTGATTGCTCCAGCCACGGTCTTGATGACTATATTGAATAAAAGTGGTGAGAGCAGGGGCTGGATTGGTGGCTCAGCAGTTACAGCACTTGCCTTGCATACGTGGGTCCTCATGCAACCCCAGCACCACGTACACAACAAAATGTTGGAGCAACAAAAGCCACATGAAAAACTAAATAAAATCAATTCTCTCTTTCTCTCTCTCTCACTGTCCCTCTCTCTTTAAAAAAAAAAAAAAAGAAGTGGTGAGACCAGGCAACCTTGCCTTGTCCCTGAGTGTAGTGGAAATGCTTTCAACCTTTCTCCATTTAGTATTATACTAGCTGAGGGTTTGGCATGCATGGCCTTCACAAAGTTAAGTTCCTTTGATCCTTATTTTCTTTAGAGTTTGGATCATAAATGGGTGCTGGATTTTATTGAAGGCCTTTTGTGCACATATTGAGATGATCATGTGGTTTTTGTCCTTAATTGTGAAGAAATTATGAATCACATTTATTGATTTGCATATGTTGAACCAGCCTTGCATATCTGGAATAAAGTCCACTTAATCATGATGAATTATCTTCTTGATTTGTTTTTGAAAATGGTTTGCGTGAACTTTATTAAGGATTTTTGTGTTGATGTTCATGAGGGATATTGGTCTGTAGTTCTCTCTTTTTTTCTTTTTTTTTTTTTTTGATGTGTCTTTGTTGGATTTTGGTATCAGAGTTATGGTTGGTTCATAAAAAGTGTTTGGGGAGTTCCCAGTTTTTCATTTTCTTGGAATAGCTTAAAAAGGAAAGGTGTTAGCTCTTCTTCAAAGGTGTGGTAAAGCTATTAATTATTAGGGTCAGAGCGTCATGGTCTCATAGGATACCCATAATAATATCTACTTTTTTATATTTGCTGATATTTCCTTTGTGAACTAAAATATGATCTACTTTGGGGAAGGATCCATATGCTGCTGAGAAGAAATTTGGGGTGGAATATTCTGTAGATGTCTGTTAGATTTATGATGTTCTTTAGACCAGAGATCTCTTTATTGTTTGTTGTTGGGGTTTTTTTTGTTTTGTTTTGTTTTGTTTTTTTTTGTTTTGATTTGATGATCTTTCTATTGGTGACAGAGGAATATTAAAGTCTCCCAGTATTATCATGTTGAGGTCCACAAGTGGTTTTTGTCTTGGAGTAATTTTTACATATAGTTGGGGATGTTGGTGTTTGGAGAGTATATATTTACTATGGTTATATCTTCCTTTTGTACTGTTCCCTTTACTAGGATGTAGTGGCCTTCTTTATCTCTTCTGATTAATTTGTTTGAAGTCCACTTTGTTGAACATAAGAATTGCAAGCTTGCTTTCTTGGGCCATATGCCTGGTAGACTTTTTTCCATCTTTTCACTCTCAATCTGTGAATGTCATTGGCTGTAAGGTGTGTTTCCTATAAGCAGCATATTGTTGGGTTTTAGTTTTTGATCCAATCTGCTAGTATATGTTTTTTGATTGGTGCATTGTGACTATTCACATTCAGTGTTAAAATAGTTATGTGGTTGTGGTTCACTGTAATTGTGTTTTATTAGTAAATTCTGTGCTGTCTTGGTTGTCTGTTGATAGTATACACCTTTATTGAATTTCCTCCGTTTGTGGGTTTTGAGGAGTGTTAGCTTGTTCTTCTATCTGGAGTTTGTGTTTGAGGATTCTTTGTCATGCTGGCTTTCTGTTCATGAATCCTGCATGTTTGTTCCTATCATGAAAAGTTCTTATTTCCCCCTGAAATTTGAAGCTGATTTTTGCTGGGTATAGTATTCTGGGCTGCATGTTGCATTCATTCAGATGTTGAAAGATCTCCTTCTAAGATCTTCTTGCTTCCAGAGTCTGAGCTGAAAAATCAGCTGTGATTCTTATTGGTTTGCCTCTGAATGTGATTTGGTGTTTCTCCCTTGCAGCTTTCAATATTCTTTCCTTGATTTCCCTGTTGTACATTTTGAATATAATGTGTCTTGGTGAGCTTCTCATTTGATTAGGCCTATTGGGTGTCCTATAAGCTTCCTGGATGAGTGTCTCTGACTCTATTTTTAGATGGGAAAATTTTTCTTGAACTATTCAATCTAGAATGTTCATTATCACATTTGTTCATGTTTTGATTTATTCCTGTATTCCAAGTACTCTTAGATTGTTTCTTCTCTTTTCATCCCAGACCTTTTTAAAATTCTGTTTGTGTTCTGTGAGTTTTATTTCTTTTTTGTCATCCATGTGCTCAAGCTTGCTCAGCCTGTCCTCATTGTCAGAAGTTCTTCCTTCAAGAGCTGAGGTTCTGTTTTCTATAGAAGTTAGACTATTATTAAATTCTTCTATGATGCCTCTCATCTCATTGACTGCAGATTTTAGTTCCATTACTTCCTATTTGAGTTTGTCTATTACTTTGATAATAGAATTTTTCATCTCTTGAGTTTTCTCACTTAGTCCCTTCATTATACCTTTTAACTCATTGTTCCTTTTAGTAATCAGATCATTCATGATATTTTCAAGGTTTTTATCTTGGTTCCTATTTGTGGCATCCTTTTAAAGGGAGTTGTGGGTTTGAGGTGAACCTCTCCTAATTTGATTCTTCATTTTTGAAGAGTTTTTTCTGGATCTGTGAATTGAGATTTCATGCCGGGAAAGTAGGCAGTTCTCCAGGTGATTTTTTCTTGCAAGTCAAAGGGTCAGATCAGCCACTAATTCTTTGATGATTACCTTCTTGTAGATGGTACTTCTGCCTGAGTCCTTGTTTTGCTCCACCTTTTGGTTTCAGGCTCAAGATTGCAGATCTGAACCTGGGTTGTCTTGGGAACCTCCTCCAGGTATTCCTGAGTAGGGACTGCTGCAAATGGGGGTCCTACGGTGGTGTCCTGAGCACCTGCTGGTGGGACTCAAAGAGGCCCAGACAGGCATGCTGGGCATTAAGTAGGCAGGGGCTGTTTCAGGTGGGGAACTTCCTCTGTTTGGTCCTGAGCAGTGGCTTCTCCGATCGGGGGTCTTAACTAGTGGTCAACCTATTTTTTTTTTTTTAATAATTGGACTCAATCTCTATTCCACAAGTTTACTATGTAAGAAGGTAAAAATGAAATCTCCAGATCATGTCAGTTGATTTGGACTTCTCTTCTGCCCATTCCTTATTCTCATTAGGCTGGCATCTGCATGAGTTTGGGAGGGTTGGTGGCAAAAACTTAGCTATGTCATCTCCTAGCTGCCATTCTCTGAGATGAATGTTCTCATGAAGTCCCTGATGGAACATTTTGAGTGCAGAGCTACTCTAATTCCATAGACTTTCAAAGCCACATCAGTTCTACTCTTAGTTACACATGAGACACATGTGGCATGTGGAGAGTTTTTAGAGCCACCCCAGGTCTTTCTGCCCAGGATCCTTCATTCAACTATGCCTTCCCCTATGTGCCTGCCTGTGTCATGCTGGGCTGGTGTTCTATAAGGCTTGCTGCTATTCTAGTTTCCAATTCTGAAGGGAGGTATGATTAAACCCTGAACTCTGTCCTTTGCCTTCATATTCCCTCAAACCTAGAAAGTGTTCCTAGTGTTTCTCCATCCCGTGGACACTGGGATCAGGTTGGGACCTAAAATGAAGTTTTCCAGTATCTACAGTCTTTCACTGCTCTGCTTCTTCTTTCTCCCAACCTTATAGAATAGTGAGCTCCCTCTGGTTTTAGAAAGCTTCTTTGGCTTACCATTTCTTCATTTATACCTTCTTTTTATGGCATAGACCTTATAACCCATGTCATTGGGTTTTGTTAATCAAAATCAAGGTTTTTCAAACTCAAATATTTTTCTCTCAAACTGTTGTTTCCACTTTGGATTTCACAAGCCTATATTAAAACTCAAAAGTCACGGGCAACTCATTTTATCTGTGAAATTCTTTTATAATATCATTACCCTGGAGCAATGGCTGCCAAAGTCTAATTTGAGTGAAAGACTGCATAGGATAGAAAGAAATGAATGAACACAAATAAGACAAAACATTTCAATGTATCAATATATTGTTTCACCGCAAATGGAAGCTGCCTTACACCTGGATTTGGTTCCTCTTAGTCGTCCAATCTAAATTATTATGTTTATGACTTGAGAGACTGACTAGACAAATAGAGAGGCCAGGTCACATACAACAATAGAGCTCTGGTCTGCAACCTGCAGCAATAAGCCAGAAATGCCAAACTACCATTTCTAGCTGCCATGAGAATGGTTGGGACTTACTTGGTCAATGCCTGTCAGCTTTCCAATTCCTTATCACCAACCCCTTCTAACTTAGGACCAAACAGAGAAAGCCAAATATGCTCCCCAAACATAGGATGCCCTTCTTTTACTTACCTGGCCCTTTGGTTAGTCCTTTTTCATTTTCTCCATATCAACCACCTCCAATCAAAACATACCTGAAGGCTTTCTTTATTCTTCTTCTTCCTACTATCTAGCTTTCCCACTCCCATGTTGCCTTTGAACCTTCACCAAATGCAAGTGATGGTGGCTACTAGTCTTGATTGAAATAAACAGGCTGTGTTCTCACTACAGTGGTCCTAATTTATTCCTCCAGGCTCAATAAACACAAAGCTATTACATTCAGAAATGCACATTGATAGCTGAGCTTAACATTTGTGTGTGTGTGTGTGTGCGTGTGCATGCACACAGAGATGTTTGAAATAAATACTGGGTTTTTATTTCTGCTTTAATGGATAAATTAAAAATTATAACCCAAAATGTTTGTTTCTTTGAATTTATAGGTACTGATAGGCTTGTCTCTATGGGAACATTGAAATATTCTTAAAAGCACATATAAAAGTCTTATTTTGTAAATTAAAATTATTACAGTTTAGCACATTGCTATTCAAAGGGATTATTGTACATGAATTTGAAAATGAAGAACATTTTTATTATGCAGATTACTTCTCATGTGTCAGGTTTCCTTAAACTGGCACATATTAGTCTGTACATATAAACCTAAAGCTATAGTAAAATGATAATTATCCTCAGAAGAGCAAGTAATGGGGCTGGGGATGCAGCTCAGTGGCTGAGCACTTGCCTAGCATATGTAAGGCCTTGGATACTGTTCCCAGCAAATCCTACTTCAGCAAAATAAAAGAAAAGCAAATAATGCATACTTGTATACAGAAACCTGTACTGTTTTATTTTTAGGTTACTCTAATGCATTTTATGTAATCATCACAACAGCATTTCAAAATATAAACTACTATTCTAATTTCACAAATGAAGAAATGAAAGGTAAGGCCAAATGACATGTTCAAGGCCTCCCTAGTAAAGGATGTAGTCCCTCATTCTCCTGCAAGGAGTCTTGAGTCTGTATGATTAGCCTATATAACATGGCTTTGCTTCTGACTTATAGCTCTATGATGGAAGACAAGAGCACCCTTTCATTTTTCTGGGAAGGTTGCAGTCTTCACCTGGCATGGCAAAGGGAGTGAAGGTGTTCTTGGAGCAGCACTGAAAGGAAGAGATCCCACTCAGGGGGGGTGCCCACCTGAGTTAACCTGGTACTTGATGGGAGAGTTTATGATAGCCAGATGATCCACACATACAAAGAGTGGAACCAGAAAGACACTTTGGCCTTCCCATGCAAAGCAGGGTGTGCTTGCATTCGTACTGTTTTTTGTTTGATTTTTATTGTTTTTGTTTTGGTACTGGGGATTTAACCCAGGGGCACTTTACCACTGAGCGACATCCCCAGCCCTTTGTATTTTATTTTGGGACAGTCTAACTAAGTTGCTTTGGACCTTGCTAAATTGTT
The DNA here is from genome assembly GCA_004027875.1 of Aplodontia rufa. NCBI lineage: Eukaryota > Metazoa > Chordata > Mammalia > Rodentia > Aplodontiidae > Aplodontia > Aplodontia rufa. The sequence continues at coordinate 95,336 of PVKS010001754.1, forward strand.
GAGGTTGGCTTTGAACTTGTGATCCTCCTCCATCAGCCTCCTGAGCAGTTGGGATTACAAGTGTGCACCACCATGCCTAGCCTCCACACTGCTTGTAAAATGAAACCCTCATCCTTTACCATGACCTACAGTCTCCTTATAAAGCTAGCTCTGCATTCTCTTTAATTCTTTCTTTCTTTCTTTCAAGAGAGAGGGACAGTGAGAGAGAGAGAGAGAGAGAGAGAGAGAGAGAAAGTTTTTCATTTAGCTTTCATTTCACCGAGACTTCGCTGTGTACATGGTGCTGGGGTTTGAACTCATGTACTCGCGCATGCCAGGCCAGTGCCGCAAGCGCCATAACTGCTGAGCCACCGCTCCAGCCCCTCTTTACTTATTTCTACACTCTCTTCAGTCTCTACATTCCAGATACCTTTCAATTTCTCACACGTGCTGAGCACATCCATTTTTCAGATCCTTTAAAATTCTGACTGGACAGAGTGGCAAAAATGAAAAATAAGAACAATAAGAGATACTGAAGGGGTTGTGGGAAGAAATGAACACCATCACACTGTTGGTGGGACTGCAAACTTGTACAGCCACTCTGGAAGTCAGTGTGGAGACTCCTCAAAAAATTAGGACTGGAAGCACCTACGACCCAGTCATCCCTCTCCTGGGTATTTTCCCAAAAAAGGTAGAATTGGCATACTACAGAGACACAGCTTCATCAATATTTAGAGCAGCTCAATTTACAATAGCTAAACTATGGAACCAACCCAGATACCCCTTGTTGGATGAGTGGATTCAAAACTGTGGTATGTATGTATGTGTGTGTATATCTATATATCTATATATATAGTATGTATATATATATATGTATATATCTATATGGAGTTCTACTCTGCTATTAAAGAAAATGATATCATGAGATTTGCAAACAATTGGATGGAGATGGAAAAAATTATGCTGTGTAAAATATCCCAAACTCAGAGACTTAAGATCCAAATGTTTTCTCTCATATGTGGAAGCTAGAGTAAAATCTAAGACAAGATGTAAGTTAGCTAAGCTTAAATAAGAATCTCAACATAGGTGAAATTTCACATATGCAGGGGGAACCATAATTATGAAGGTAGGCAGAGAAGGGAGGGAGGGATAAGGGGGTTTATCAATGCAACTGGGAACTCTTGAATCCCATGAGAAGCCCAACTAAACACAGGCAGGCAGAGAAACTCAGAAATTTCAACATTAATATACATGCATATGCTTATATCTATCTATAACATGGAGATATTGTAGAGGAGACATGAGAATGTGGAGCAGAAAAAGGGGGGAGATTCTAGACTAGGGTCGAATTTAACATACTTTATCAATATTCATGTATGCATGGTTACATAACAATGATTCCTTCCAATATGTAAGATTATGTTGAACAAATAAAAACTATAATAAAATAAAATTCCAACTGGAACACTTTATGGGGATTCTAAGATCTCTGTGTGGCTAATTCCTTCTCATCTTTTCTATTTCAGGTCAAAATTTTTCTCATGGAGGTCTTTTATGACCATTTTAGCTAAAGCAGACCCTGTACCCCTATACTTTATCAACAGTGTCATTTTATTTTACCTATTTGGGAACGAATATCCTCTTCTTTATTCCTTGTTTGCTTGTTTACTTTCCGTGAAATAAGCTTCCCCAAATTTGGGAACTTATTTGTCATGTTTGCTGCTGGATCCTAAGCACCCAGGATGGCACCTGGACCTGCAACATGAATTTGCTAAATTGATGAATGAATAAATCATGAACCCGAAATGAGAATCTGATGACAGATACTCACCCATCCTCTGGGAGGAAAATGTGCTGAAAGATTTGTATATAGTTTCAGGAGGTCTTAGACACCCTAGAAGCTCAATATAGATCCTTGTTAAAAGCCTTACATTGGGCTGGAGTGGTAGCTCAATGGTTAAACTGTGTGGCACATGTGAGGACTCAGATTCGAACTCCAGCAACATATACACAACTAAGTGTCAGAGAAACAAAAATCAGATGAATAAATAAAATTGATTCTCTCTCTCTTTAAAAGACAAACAAACAACAAAAAAAACCCTTTCATTAATGAGAACTATAGAACACTAAAGAAAGAAATTGAAGATCTTAAAAGATGGAGAGAGGGGCTAGAGCAGTGGCTCAGTGGTTTCGGTGCTTGCCTGGCAAGCACGAGAACCCGGGTTCAAACCCCAGCACCCACGTACACAACTAAGTGTCAGAGCAAAGAAAGCCATGTGAAAAACTAAATAAAAATGGATTCATGGATTCTCTCTGTCTCTATCTCTCACTGTCTTTCTCTCTCTCTCTAAAAAAAATAAAAATAAAAATAAAAAACCTACATTGAGGGCTGGAGTGGTGGCTTGGTGGTTACAGTGCTTGCCTGGCATGTGCAAGTACGAAACCCTAGCATCCAAGTATACAACTAAGTGTCAGAGCAATGAAAGCCATGTGAACAACTCGATAAAAATTGATTCTCTCTCTCTCACTGTACATCTCTCTTTCATTGCTTTCATTGCTCTGACACTTAGTTGTGTACTTGGATGCTGGGGTTTGAACCTGCCTAATGCAGGTGTATATTCTTGTGCATGCTGGGCGAGCGTCGTAACTGTTGAGCCACTGCTCCAGATCCTGTCCCTCTCTCTTAAAAAAAAAATTGATATTTCATCTCACTTCAGTCAGAATGACAATTATCAAAATACAAGTAACAATAAATGTTGGTGAGGAATTGGGGGAAAAGTACACTCACATGTTGTTAGTGGGACTGTAAATAGGTGCAACCACTCTGGCAAGCAGTATGGAGATTCCCATTAAACTAGGAATGGAACCACCAGCTATCCCACTCTTCAGTATATATCCAAAAGATTTAAAATCAGCATACTACAGTGATACAGCCACATCAATGTTTATGGTAGCACAATTCACAATACCCAAGTTATGGAGCCAAAGTAGGTGCCTTACAATAGATGAATGAATAAAGAAAATGTGGTATATACACATAGTGGAGTATTACTAAGCCATGAAGAAGAATGACTTTATGGCTTTCGCCAGTAAATGTATGGAATTGGAGACTACCATATAAAGGGAAATATGCCAGTCCTAAAAAGTCAAAGGTCAGGTGTCTAGAGCAGCCCCCACTTCTTTTGGTCCTGCAGACACGTGATCAGACTCCACTAGGAGGACCAATGTCAGAGCATCCCCTGCCAGGGACCTACCAAGGAAGGTCTTCTACCTCCCAAGCAGCCCCCACCTACCTACAACCCTGTGAACAGTCTGGGCCTCTTTGGGTGCTGGCAGACAGGAGACAAGTGCTCAGAACACCACTGGTAAGACCTCTGTCCAGAACAGAAGAGCAGCACCCTCTACACCCCCTCCCCAGTGTGCACACCTCCTAACTGAATCCCCACATGAAGTTCCAGGCCTCTCTTGGTCCCAGCGGGCAGGCGCCCAGGATATCACCAGTAGGAAACTCATCCAGAAAAGCCCCCTGACGCCTCATGTGCCAGTCCAGGCTTCATTTGGTCCCCTCTTCCTTTTTCCCTGCTGGTAGCCACTCAGACACCCTCAGGTAGGTCTGCCATCTTAAGCAGCCCCTGCCCAGCTGAAGGACAGACCTAGGCCTATTCTGCTCTGGGTACCAGAACATGCCCAGGACCAACTGGAGGAGCATCCTTGCCTGGACCAGCCCTTGATCCAGGCCTTTTCTGTCCTGGCCTGGCAGGTGCCCAGACAACTCTACCTTCCACACAGGAAATCTCAATACAGAGATCCAGAAGAAGCTCTTCAAAAATGAAGAATCAAAGTAGGAAAGGGTCACCTCAAAAGTAAAACTCCCTTAAAAAGGATGCCACAGATAGGGACTGAGATGAAAACCTTGAAAATATCATCAATGATCTGATTACTAAAAGGAACAATGAACTAAAAGAAGATATATTGCAGTGACTAAGTGGACTAAGTAAAAAACTCAAGAGATGAAAAATTCTACTCTCAAAGAGATAGACATACTCATAAAGGAAGTAACAGAGCTAAAATCTGCAGTCAAGACATGAGAGGAATCATAGAAGATTTTAATAACAGACTAACTTCTACAGAAAACAGAACCTCAGCTCTCGAAAGAATGTCTGACAAGGCTGAGCAAGCTCCAGCACATGGATGACCAAAAAAGAAAAAGAACTCACAGAACATGAACAGAATTTTTAAAATGTCCAGGATGAAATGAGAAGAAACAATCTAAGAGTAATTGGGATACAAAAAGAAATCAAAACAAACAAATGGGATAAGGAAAATTCTGCATGAAATAGTAAAAGAAAATTTTCCCATCTAAAAATAGAGTCAGAGACACTCATCCAGGAAGCTTATAGGACACTCAAAAGGCCTAATCAAACGAGAAGCTCTCCAAGACACATTATATTCAAAATGTACAACAGGGAAATCAAGGAAAGAATATTAAAAGCTGCAAGGGAGAAACACCAAATCACATCCAGAGGCAAGCCAATAAGAATCACAGCTGATTTTTCAGCTCAGACTCTGGAAGCAAGAAGATCATGGAAGGATATTTTTCAATGTCTGAATGAACCCAACATGCAGCCCAAAATATTATACCCACCAAAACTCAGCTTCAAAATTGATGGGGAAATAAGAACTTTTCATGATAAAATCAAACTTGCAGCATTCATAAACAGAAAACCAGCATTACAAAGAGTCCCTAAAGATAAACTCCAGATAGAAGAACAGGTAAACATTTCTCAACACCCACAGACAGAGGAAATTCAATAAAGGTATATACTGTCAATAGACAACCAGGACAGCACAGAACTTACTCATAAAATACAATTACAGTGAACCACAACCACATAACTATTTTAACACTGAATGTGAATGGTCATAATGCACCAATCAAAAGACACAGATTAGCAGATTCAATCAAAAAACAAAAAACCCAACAATATGCTGGTTATAGGAAACCCACCTTACAGCCAATGACATCCACAGATGTAAGGTGAAAAGATGGAAAAAAAAATCTACCGGGCATATGGCCCAAGAAAGCAAGCTGGAGTTGCAATTCTTATATTCGACAAAGTGGACTTCAAACATAAATTAATCAGAAGAGATAAAGAAGGCCACTACATCCTAGTAAAGGGAACAATACAACAGGAAGAAATAACCATAGTAAATATATACTCTCCAAACACCAATGCTCCCAAGTATGTGGAAAAATTACTCTAAGACATAAAACCACTTGTGGGCCTCAACATGATATTACTGGGAGACTTTAACATTTCTCTATCACCAATAGACAGACAATCAAAGCCAAAAAAACCAAAAACCAGTAACGAGATCTCCAGTCTAAACAACACCATAAATCAAGCAGACTTAACAGACATCTATAGAATATTCCATCCCAAATTGGCAGAGTATACCTTCTTCTCAGCAGCACATGGATCCTTCTCCAAAAGAGATCATATTCTAGTTCATAAAGGAAATCTCAGCAAATATAAAAAAGTAGAAATTATTCCATGTATCCTATCAGACCATAACGCCATGACCCTAGCAATTAATAGCAAAAACCATCACAGAAAACACACATATACATGGAGATTGAATAATACTCTATTAAATGAAGAATGGATCCAAGAAGACATGAGAACAGAAATTAAGGAATTCTTGGAGGAGAATAAGAATGAAGACACAACATATCAAAACCTCTGGGACAGCATGAAAGCATTCTGAAGGGGAAAATTGATAGCACTGAGTGTCTACATTAAAAATCAGGAGAGATCCCTAACAAGCTTTTGCTTCACCTTAAATCTCTACAAAAGGAGGAAAAATCTAATCCCAAAATTCAGCAGAAGATAGGAAATAATCAAGATCAAAGCTGAAATAAATGAAATTGAGAACAACAAAAAACAATAAAAAGAATCAACAAAACAAAGAGCTGGTTCTTCAAAAACATAAATAAAATTGACAGACCCCTAGCTAGTTTAACTAAAAGAAGAGAATCAAAGCAAATCAATGAACTCACCAACAAAAATGGGGTGATCACCACTGACCACATTGAAATCAAACAGATTATCAGAACATATTTTGAAAATCTATACTCTTCTAAATCTGATAATCTGGAGGACATGGACAAATTTCTAGACACATAAAACACCACCAAATTGACACAGATGACATTGAAATCCTAAACAGCCAATAGCAGGCACTGAAATCCATAAAGCAATTAAAAGTCTTCCAAAAATAAAAGCACAGGACCTGATGGATTCCCTGCTGAGTTTTACCACACCTTTGTAGAAGAGCTAACACCTCTCCTTATTAAGCTATTCCAAGAAATTGAAAGAGAGGGAACTCTCACAAACACTTTTTATGAAGCAACCATAACTCTGATACCAAAATCCAACAAAAAAAGAAAATTACAGACAAATATCCCTTATGAACATTGATGCAAAAATCCTAAATAAAATTCTCATAAACCGCATTAAAAAACATATCAAGAAGATAATTCATCATGATCAAGTGGCATTAATTCCAGGTATGCAAGTCTGGTTCAACATACGCAAATCAATAAATCTGATTCATCACTTAAACAGAATTAAGGACAAAAACCACACGATCATCTCAAAAGATGCAGAAAAGAAGGCCTTCAATGAAATCCAGCACCCATTTATGATCCAAACTCTAGAGAAAATAGGGATCAAAGGGACTTATCTTAACTTTGTGAAGGCCATATATGCCAAACCCTTAACTAGTATAATACTAAAAGGATAAATGTTGAAAGCATTTCCTCTAAACTCAGGAACAAGACAAGGCTGGCCACTTTCACCACTTTTATTCAATATAGTTCTTGAGACCCTGGCTGGAGCAATCAGGCACAAGAAGGAAATCAAAGGGATATGATTTAGGAAGGAAGGAAGTAAAACTATCCCTTTTTGCTGATACCATGATCCTATATCTGGAAGATTCAAAAAACTCCACCAGAAAACTGCTAGAGCTAATAAATAGATTTGGCAAAGTAACAGGTTACAAGATCAACACCCATAAATCAATAGCTTTCCTATACACTAACATAATATTGTTAGTGTATTGCAGAAGAAGTATATTGTAGTGTATTGCAGAAGAAGAAATCAGGAAATAGGTTCCATTCACAATATCCTATAAAACAATAAAATACTTGGGAATTAATCTAACAAGAGAAGTAAAAGATCTTTACAAGGAAAATCATCAAACACTGAAGACAGAAATTACAGAGACCTGAGAAGATGGAAAGATGTTTCATGTTCCTGATTAGACAGAATTAATTTAATTAAAATGGCCATTCTACCAAAAGCACTATACAGATTCAATGCAATCCCCATCATGATTCCAATGTCATTCTTTACAGATGTAGTAAAAGCAATTCTCCAATTCATTTGGAATAGACACTACTAAGCAAGAAAGATGAAACAGGTGGCTTTGCAATATCAGTTCTAAAATTATACTATAGAGCTGTAGTATTTAAAGCAGTACGGTACTGGTATCAAAATAGGAATGAAGATCAATGGGATACAATAGAAGACTCTGAGACAAATCCACAAATCTTTAAACATCTGATCTTTGACAAACGGGGTCAAAATATAATGTGGAGGACAGACAGCCTATTCAACAAATAGTGCTGGACAAACTGGACAGCCACTTGGAGAAAATGGAAATTAGATCCTTATCTCTCACCTTGCACAAAAATCAAATCTAAATTGATCAAGGAATTAGAAATTAAACCAGCTACCATACAACTGCTGGAAGAAAAATTAGGACCAACACACCAGCATATCGGAGTTGGCAATGACTTCCTCAACAAGACTCCTAAAGTGAAAGAATTACAGTCAAAAATCAATGAGTGGGATCCATTAAATGAAAAAGTTTCTGTACAGCCAAGGAAATAGTCAAAACAGTCAAGAGACCACCTACAAAATGGGAGAAAATCATGGCCTGTGATCCCTTGGACAGGGGACTAATATCCAAAATTTACAAAGAACTCAAAAAACTCAATAACAAAACCACAAACAGTCCAATCAATAAATGGGCCAGAGAGCTAAACAGAAACTTCTCAACCGCGGAAACTGAGGTAGTCAATGAATATATGAGAAAGTGTTCTAAATCACTGGCAATCAGAGACATGCAAATTAAAACTACCTTAAGATTTCACCTCACTCTAGTCAGACTGGGAAAGATGAGGAATACAAACAATAACAAATGCTAGAGGGGTTGTGGGGAGACAGGAACACCAAGACACTGTTGGTGGAATTGCAGACTGGTCTAGCTGCTCTGGAAAGCAGTGTGGAGACTCCTTAAAAATTACGGTTGGTTCTAGCTATCCATCTTTGGTGTATTTTCCCAGAGGAGTTAGAATCAGCACATTACAGTGACAGCAAAATCCATTGTCAAAGTAGCTCAGTTTACAATATCTATGGAACCAACCCAGATGTCCCTCACTGGATGAATGGATCCAAATTTTCTGGTATATACATACATACATACACACATACATACATACATACATACACACAATGAAGTTTTATTCAGCTATTAGAAACAATGCTAATGCATCAATTGAAGGTAAATGGATGGCATTGGAAGAAATCATGCTGAGCGAAGTTATCCAAACCCAGAGAGTCAAGGTCCGAATGTTTTCCCTCATTTGTGGTGTCTGGAGCTGAACCCAGGCTTGGGGGAAAGGTAGATAAACTTACGGATTAGAACCACAGAACGAAAATGCAATTTGTTAATATTTATGAGACACAGTTGCAAGATACTACATAAGATATTTGAACAAGGGGCTGGAATAGGGGCTCAGCAGTTAAGGCTCTCGCCTGGCATGTGGGAATATGCAAGTTCAAACCCCAACACCATGTACACAACCAAGTCTTGGAGCAACAAAGGCACATGAAAAACTAAATAAAAATTGTTTCTCTCTCTCTCTCTCTGTCTCTCTGTCACTGTCCCTCTCTCTTTCAAAAAAGTCAAAGGTCAAATTTTTTTCCTGATATATGGAAGTTTATCCAAAATAAGGGGGATGGTAAAAAAAAAGAATAGAAAATCAGTGGAGTATACAAAAGGAAATGAAGGGAAGGGAGGAGGAGAAGTGAGATAGAAAATGACAGCAGAATGAATCTGTCCTAACTTTCCTATGTATGTATATGGACATACCACAGTGACTTTCACCATCATGTACATCTACAAGGAACTAATAGAAAAAAACTATAAGTAAATAGCAGAAAGATCTGTAGAAAAGAGGGAAGGGAATGGGGGAGGGAGGAAAGGAGGCAATCTGGAAGACCCAAGGACTGAATTAGATCAAATTATGTTCTATGCTTTTATAATTATGTCAAAATGAATCTTACTATTATGTATAACTAAAAAGAACCAATAAAAATAAAAGAATTAAGAAAATATAAAATAAGCCAGGCACAGTGGCACATGCCTGTAATCCCAGCAACTTAGAAGTCTGGGGCAGGAGAATCACAAGTTCAAAGCCAGTTTCAACAACTTAGCAAGGCCCTAAGCAACTTAGTAGATCCTGTCTCAAAATGAATAATAAAATAAATTTAAAAAGAACTGGGGATGTGGTTCAGTGCTTAAGTGTCCCTGGGTTCAATTCTTGGTACCTAAAAAAAAAAAAAGAAGCACAGAAACCCCCTTGCATTGTAATTATGCTATTTCTAAATTTTCTTTCTAAAAGAAAATTTAAAAATTTTTGTTCTTTACAATTAAACATGAGCATGGATTTTGAAAGTATGTTTTAGATGGAATATAAAAAAAGCTCAGCCCAATCACTGAACATTGGTTTTGAGTACAATAGATCCCTGACTTTTAAATCAATGAATCCTAATCACCATATTGCAATGAACTGAGGAATTTAATGTTTAATTTACTGTTTGTGGCACAGTCACAAACATTAAATACTTGACTCCAGATCTCTCGTTTGTGAGACTTGTAAGGACTAAATTTCCCAGCTTCCCTAGGAGTTAGTCATATCCATGTGACTAATGCTAGTCAATGGACTGAAGGAGAAGTGACACATATCACTGCTGGGCTAGAACATATAATTGCTAGTGAAGTCCCCCAGGGCTCTTTCTTCCCCTGGGGTAGTAATTAGGGCAGCACATGCTGGTATGGAGTTCAGCACCATGCCATCATATGGAGGATAGTTGCCTTGGAGAGTTATTCAGTGGATCCTTAACTGACTTGAGCAAGAAATACAAAACTTTGTTGTTTTAAGTCTCTGAGATTTTCCAAAGACTTGTTATTGCAGCATAACCCAATGAAACCTAATACACCACTGATTGAGAAATATGATGTTATTTTATATACCACTGAGAAGAAAAGACACCATTTGTAACTGTAAAGATTCAGCATAATATGCATCTTAATCTCAAAGATGTTAAATGTGAAAAATATCAATTCAGATAAAATACAGATTGCTAAAGGAATTCATTAAAGCAGATTAGCATACTGTTAAGAGCTCCAATGCTGGAGTTGGACATGAAGCGATGAATTCAAATCCCAGTACTTATTAGCTGTGTCTTGGTTGCTTATGGAAGCTTTAGTTTCCTCATCTGTGAGATGAAGATAATAGAAGTGTCTTCAGAGTTTTGTAAATATTAAGTAGGATAATTCCTATAATGTATTCAACAGTGTAACTATTTCACATATTTGAATCCCCATCTTTGACTAGATCTCAGATTTTGTTCAAGATGAACATTAATTTCAAGGAATATATAGGAAAATCTATTTAAAGATTTTTATTAGGACATTTTAATCAGCAACTATTTACTAATTCCTCAGCAGGCATTACAATTGGGCCTCTTGAGTGAAGTGTTCTTGGAGGTAACAAAGAAACACATAGAGAAATGAAGGGTCAAAAGCAAATCAATCTGAAATATTCCTCTGATCTGTTTTTTTTTTTTTTCAGGTGAAATCTGGTTAGAAAAAACACCAAGGGCACCTTTGCAGAGGAAAAGAATACAATATACTCGAGGAACCTGTGAAAGATCAGTCCTGTACTCACCTTGATGACTGGCAGGGGTAGTAGAGCAAAAACTGAGAACTAATTATACACTTGGAGCTTCAGGTGTGCATGTGTGTGTGCACATGGAGAGCATGTGAAAGATCTTGCACACTAGTGATTTTGGACTTAAGGGTAAATCAAGGTATTGGACATGTGGCTCTTCTGAGATATGTTTATGTATGATTCCTACATATATAGGGTTCAGCTTTTACAAACTATGAAGTTATCCAAGGAACGTTATTTCACTCCAGATACCAAATTCATAAAGCAGCAACTCTTGTAATTGTCTTCACGTATAGTGGATCTGAAGAAGCCTAGAGAAACACGTGCAATGATCTTAAGTTCTGAAGTTTGTTTTATGCTAAAAGTTTTCCTAATATATATTTTCTAAAGATGTACCACCTCACCTGGGTTTGCCTGCAAAGGAACAGGTGGCTGATTGTCATTTTTTTTTATTAAGTACCGGAACCATTTTCTTTAAACTTGTTTTCTTTAAAGGAAGTATAACGGCCTCTAAATAGAACTCTGAGCTATAGTTCACTTTTTCTGTTTACTTTATTCTTAACTCCTGAAACTGTATCTCAAGGCTTGGGGTACATAACCTGTTATTTGATATCAGCTGAACAACAATGAATCAATTGTAATGGTTCTGGCACCAAAGGAAATGGAGGGGACTTAAATATGTTTCCATAAGACAAAAAGCTTCTTTTTTGAGTACAGTTTACAATGTATGTTTCCGCAGTTTTAGAATATTAAAAAGTCCCCTTCCACAAAGAGTTCTTATCACTTCCCTCATTAAAGAGGCGACAACTTAGAGAAAACAAATTCCAACCCACACATCATTTGTCAAATGTTTTGGGTGAAATTCAGTTTATAAAACCCTAGAGATTTCATTTTCCTCTCCCACTCCCAGGAACAGCATTGAGGAAATACTCCCCACGGTAAAACACGCCCCCCCACACACATTCGGGCCGTACTAACGGTCCAGGAGAGGACGGGGAGCCTCACTGTAAACAGGTTTGGGTTCCTCTGGGTACCTCTTTGTGGCAAGTCTGCCACCGTCTACTGTGGGATGCGAAACCCAGCCAGGGGGCTTGGGGCTCACAAGCAGAGTGTACCTGTATATGCTCCCAGATGCTACTGGGAAGATCTCGAACAGAGGACGCTCCACTGCATAGCGCTAGCGCTCCCTAAAATCGCTTTACTTCTCCTTTCTTGGCTCTTTCGCGTCCCTGTTAAGAGTCCTAGGGATTTTAACTTTTCCTTGGGCGCCAGTTTTTCCCGCGAACCCTTTGCTGGTGGGGAGCTTGTTCCGCCCCGCTCCAGGCCTCCTGACTCTACTGGGATCTGGAGAGCCACGCGAATCCGCGGATCCGAGTGCGGCTTCTCCTTGCTCCCCAGACCCAGAGCAGTGAAGAGGTGAGAGGAGGTTCTCAGCAGTTCTGGATACACTCCCAAATATTCTGAATTTGGCGTGTACAAAACACAATGATGCTTAAACGCAAAACAGGCAACGAGGAGGTGCTCAGCTCTCTTGGGTATGCCCTCAAATATCTCTAATTAGACGTTTAAGAAACAAAACAATGCTGAAATGCAAATTAGGTAATTTAATACCCTGAATGAGCCTCCTTTGACAGGCCAAACTGAGATTTTAATGGAAAGCTTACTCATATCCCACACTGAATTCATTCTATCTTTTAAGTACTTAAAAATGTGTAATTTTAAGTTCCATCACTGTCATAATGAACACTTTACAATAACAAGTAGTGGAACAATGGACACCCCCATATCACGTTGTGTCAGGTAATTGCGAAGTGTCGCGGCGCGGGAAAGCTGAGCGGGGAACCTCAATGTGTCCCCTGTAGTTTGTAGGAGCTTTTAGGACCGGGTGTCTCACGGAAGCCTCTTTAAATCAATGCCTCAACCCAGAGACAGGGACAGACGCAATCCGACCATGGCTCTTGGCATGTATAGAGGGGGTCCTGTGAACACAGAGAAAACTAGCACCACTGCAGACGGAAGTCGTGGGGGGAGAGTATAATCCTAGAGGAGCAGAGGGTCCCTCTGGGCGTGGCGAGATCGGCTGGCTCCTGGAGAGAGGGATTTTACCGCGAATCTACTAAGCCTAACCTTTTGGATTAAACCCAGGGGACCTCGATAAGAGTGCGCTCCGGGTCACCGGGTAAAGCTGCTCCTTTGTAGCAGGGCAAACGTGCGTGAGTGTGCGGTGGGGGTAGTGGGTGAGAAAAGGGGTAAGAGATAGATCTGGGCACCGAAGCCCGAAATGTCCTACTTCTATGTGGTTCTCTGAAAAGCAAAAACTGCCTTACGAGAGCAGTTGGAGGGCGCGCAGCGTTATGGGCAGCTTAGATAGGGCTCGGGGACCTCTCCAAGGGACCTCTCCACGCTTTTCGGTGGCCCTGGGCGGAGGACACACTATCCCGGGATCTGAAGGTGCATCAGGGCTGTGGGATTCCTTCCTCCCCATCCCCCGCCCAAAACCCCGGAGCTGTCTTTCAGAGGCGGGGAGCTCTGTTGGTCTTCTCCCTGGGGAAGCGGCCCTCTCGCGCAGCGACCTCAGGTCCCCGCGCCCTTCCAACGCTCAACCTCCACCCCTGGCCCCCATTCTTTTTCCCTCAGCAGCTTCTAGGGAGGGCTCAAAAACCAACTCCAAACCCATTCGAGCCGGCACCACTGAGTTACGGAGAAAAGCTGGGAACCAAATGGGCGCCGACGCGCGTGGGTCGTCGCAGAGAGGTGGCGGCCGCGAGGGGCGCAGCGATCCGCCGATGCCCACAGCTGATGAACAGGCGGCCGCGAGCAGCCCCCGGAGCCGCGCGGCATCCGCGTATCCAGTGACGGTGAAAGCCACGCCCGCTCGGGAGCGGGGGGCTGTCCTAGCCCCCCCACCTTTCCTCCTCCCTCCGGCCCCCTCCCGGCCCCAGCTCCCTCGCTCCCTCCTCCTCCTCCGCGCGCCGGCCCCCGGCCCGCCCCCGGCTCGGCTCGCGGGAGGCGCTCGGCGCCGGAGCTGGCGCGCTCTCCCGGGCGCACACACACATCCACGCACGCACGCCCAAGGCAGCTCTCTCCGCGCCTGGCCCTCGTTCCCCTCGCCCATGCAGACGGACAGAGAGACGGAAGATGGCTGACGACTCCACGGGGCACCGAGGATGCAGCCCGGCGGCGGCGGCGGCGGCGGCGGGAGCGACAGAAGCTGCGGCGGCGGCACGGGCAGCGGCAGCGTTGGCGGCGTTGGTGGCGGCGGCGGCGGCGGCAGCAGGAGCAGGAGCGGCGGCGGCGGCATCCCCGAGACTCCCAGAGCTACCTTTCCCTCTGACAGCCACTGACGTTCTCCGCCGCTAGAAGAGACCCCGCTTCTCCCGCGCCTGCCTTCCCCCCCTCGCAGCCCCGGCCCCGCCAGCACCGCTACCTCCGCCAGCTTTGCCACCATCAGCACCACCTCCACCACTGCCACCGCCGCCACCGCCACCACCGCCACCACCACCGCCGGCGGCGGCAGCAGCCATTTCATCTCCACAGAAACCAGACACAAAAACATGGCAGAAATGGAGAAAGAAGGGAGACCTCCGGAAAATAAAAGGAGCAGGAAACCGGCTCACCCAGTGAAAAGGGAGATCAATGAGGAAATGAAGGTATTTTTGGACCTTGGGGGCTGGGGAGACGGAGCTCTTTCTTCGGTCCGCTCCCTTTGGGCCGTTGTGTGGATTCGGGGGTACAGGGACGCGCTTGTCAGTTTCTGTAGGATGCCCGGAACGCCTCAGCTCCTCCTCCAGGCGCAAAGCGGAGGTCAACTCGCGGGCTGCATCCCCGAAATTCGCCAATCCCGGATTTGATGGGGGTGGGGGGTACCACATACTGTCTAACCTTATAAACCACAGGTTGGCACAGATTCGTTTCAGAGAAGGGGGCACCGGGGTCCAAGTGGCGGGTGGGCATGGTGAAGAGGCTTTCCTAATGGGCGGTGTAGTTTTTACCCCTTTTTCGGGTTCGTCCTTCGGACCCCTCTAAAGTTAAGAACCACCTGACCAAGGCACCCGGAGAAAGCTTGAGTTCCTCCTTCTCCGCAGTTCATTCCCCCCTGCTCAGTGATCCCGCTTCGCCCCAAGTCTCCAGCTGCGACAGTGTAGCGGCTGGCTGTCAGTGCCGGGTGAGCTGCGGCCAGAGCTGTGCAGGTCTGGGGACCGTCCTGACGGCCCGCTAGCCCCAGCCGACTGCTCTCCTCCGCTGCCTGCACCTCTCGCTCGCCTTTGTATGCCTCACTTCCCAGTTAAGCAGACCCCGGGAGTCCTGCTGAAAGATAGCTGTCCGAGGAGCGGCCTTCGTGGGGCGCTTGCCCATTGTTCGGGAAGGCCGGCCCGGAGTCCTCTCGGCGAGGCCGGGCTCCCCGCCAGACCAGCGGTGCTCCAGAGGTGGCCAGCGCAGTCGCCTGACGCTCCAGCTGTTCGTGTTGAAGCAATTGCAAAAGAACACCGCTCAGCTCCGGACCCCACTTGTCGCCCCCATTCCCTTATTTTCTATGATGCTGAGGTTTCGCTTGGGCGAGCATTTTATTCTGTGTTGATCTTACGACTCTCTCTTGTTTTTTTTTAAATATTATATTTATCTATTTTTCTGTGAGTTAAGAAAAAGTAGCAGGTTTGCGTTTTGCAGCCTCTGTGCTCCCCAACCTTTATACTGCCAGGTGACTTGGTCAGGTTTGGTTAAGTTTGTATTTAAAAGACGAACTAGATAAAAATGGTATGCAACTTAGTTTCTTTTATTGCGTTTTGACATTTTCTTGATTACAGCATTCATATTCTATAAAAATGCCTTGAATGAATGAAGCCCAGATTAGAAGGGGGCAAATGGACACACAAGGGGTGTTTGTGTGTGTGTGTGTGTGTGTGTGTGTGTGTGTGTACATGTTATACCTAGGTGCATATGCTTATCTTTACATCTGGAAATGTCACTAGCATTCTAAGTTTTGGAATCGGGGCTTTATTTGAGGGTGAGAAACTTAGTGCCTGGAAGCATGAGGTATAGTATCAGTCCAAAAAAGAAGCAAGGAAGATTTGCCTTGGAAATCAGGGCTATTCCTTGTAATGGAAACCACCTTTAGTCCAATGATAGTTAAGGGGGTGGGGAACAGCAGAAGTTGTTTTCTTCCCAAGAGGGTGGAATTCAGTCTACAGTGACCATTCTTCCTCACTTGCCCTTCCCTCCTGTTCTGTGTTTCTAGATTACTTTTCCATTTCATTTTAAATTTGGAGTGGGGGAGAGGAGAAAGGTAAAGGCCAGTAGGAAATCACAGCATGCTCTGGCCCTTTAAAACACTGCCTAATGTGATCTATATGGATGGCAGCTTTTAAGTTTCATAGGTTCTAGAATTACAAATTAGCTAATTTTAATCAAAACATGTGAAATGTTATCCCGGCTGGATATAAAGGCTGACTGTGCTCAATGCTTGGGGCTCATGTTGTTGACTTTGGCTGCAGGCACACTCCGTGGTTTGGGAGATAGTTGTCCTTCTACAGTATAACAGATGTTTGTCTGAACTGGTGAGGAAGAAACAAAAACAACATTGTATGAAGGGGGAAAATTACACAATTTTTAGCCAGTGCTGCAGGACTAAGTATGGAATTAACCTTGGTGAACAGAATTTCCTCTTTTTAAAATGTTATTTTTCTTCCAAATCACCATCTACTATTTGAAGTTCTAATCCTCATCATTTCAATCCAAACTAGCATTAAACAAGAAGTTTTGCACAGCAAGTAATCCAAAATATCTGTAGGATTGATATTTTCTGTCTGGTTTGGAACAATGTGTGAGACCCCTGGCTAGATTTTCTAGTCATGTCCATTCACACCATGCCAGTGTGTCTAGTGGAATTGTTTTGTGGGCATTCCTTTAAGATAGTAATAGGTGATATAGTAGCACCAACAATCCTTATTTAGTAATATACAATGTGGTAGCACCAACAATCCTTCTTTTAAAAAGTGGTTGCTCAAAGTCAAAAGGGTTATTTTGACCTCATTAATATTATCTGCTTTTAATATTAATAATCACAGCAACAAAACTCCTCCCCAAATCTCCTGGTATCATTATCCCTCTAGCTCCCTGAATGTGAAGTCTAGAGTAACATAACAAGTTGGTTGCCCTGTATAAAAATGTGTGCAACAAAATGTCACCGAGAATACAATGTGGCCTTGTGCAGCTTCATATCGGTGCCGCTGGAGCTGCCTGGCTGTGTTTGCCGTCATCTGAACGGCTTTCATCTGGACCAGTGTAAACTAAGCCCTGGTAAGTAATCACTGCCCAGCAGAAAGAAAGGAATGTATACAGCTAGTGCGGCCTAAGCTGTAAAAATGGAAACCTGAGCCCCCACCTCAGATCACATATCAAGGCTTGAAGGTAGGGGAAATGAAAGGGGGAAAGAGGAGAGAGCGAATGGAAAAGTCAGCCTGGGGAAGTGGAGGATCAGGAGGAGGCCCCCCTTGGGGAGATTTGGCTCAGGGATTAGGGAATTTTATCGTGGTGTACAGTGACCTACTCAGGTTTCAACACTGGTTGGATCGAGTTGCTTCTCTGTGAGCTGAAAGAAAAGGGACTGGTGTGTATGTGATTTTTTTTCTCCTTAGGGTAATAGAAAGGACATTGGTACAAGTATCTATTTTAAGTACAGCAAATGCAGGGTATTGAGATTGAGCAACAAAATAGTCTCATCTCAGAGACTTTCTTCAAGATTTCCTAATTGAGATAGTCACCTATTTATTTAAAAATGACTGGAGAAGACAAACTGGCTGAGGTTTAGCTGACACCAGTAATGGCATTGGAGATTGTCTTCCTGTGGCTGAGAGCTAAGAGCTAATGTTGGTTGCTGTTTCACTAGATCAGATATTGAGTTACATTTTCGTTATCACTGGTTTAATGTACGTGGCAGTTGTAACAAATTTAAATTTGATACAATATAATTTTATGTGAGAGAAGTACATGACTTGGCATAGCTTGCTTATGGTGTACTTTAGTGAAAATATCTTCAGGTAGAAATGTTTATCTCCTTATGACCTTTACAATGTTTATCTTTTCTTCTTCCTTTCATTTTGATTTTTCTTGATTTTGCTGTACTTATAATTAGTATGTCTTATTTAATCAGTGAGTAACAGAAAAGATTTTAAAAAATCAGATGGCAATGCAATTATATTTTGACTACTTTTGGTTTCTAAAGTGAACATTGGATTATATCTAATGTAATGTGTCTCTGATACACCCTAGCTCATTTGTGTCACAATAAAGGGATGTCAGGAAAGAATTCCAAAATAGGAGAGGGTTAATTAATTTCAGGAGTTCATTCAGAACATGATAGATACAATACACAACTCAGTTTGTATTAGTGAATATGTAAGTATAAATTACTGCATAAGTGTAAATGCTGTTGTGTATTTTGTGATCAGTAGCTACTAAACAATAATATAATCCCCAAAATCTGAACTATCAGTAGAGATTATGAATCAGATTTTTATCTTTTAAAACTTTTTACAAAACCAATGTGATTAGATCAAGCACTCTGTCTTGGAAACTTTCCTTAAACAAATCATAATTAACATACTTAAAATGTTTGGCTTCTTTATCAATTGCTAAACTACAGGATAATTTATATTAAATGTTACAGGATCTCACCTTTGCTAAAGAAAGTTTCCATCAATTAATATTTTCAGCAAGTAACCTGTACCTAAAATTATGCTTCAGTCCTCATCCCTAAAGTTTGAAGCAGGCACATCTGTTAGAGTTTAGTAGGAAACTTACCACAAGATTTTCAAGTTTGGTGTCTGATGGTCTTTATTTGGCATTGAGAATGACCTCTGTCAATTGCATAGATAATAAAGCAAGTAGCAGAGGTGAGCTGGTGAGTGTCATGAGATAACCTGATGTTTAAAAAATAAAGAATTAGAGAAGTTGATTTGGATGGGAAAAGTCAGCATGTTTAAGTTTGAAACCAGCTCATTACTAAATCAGATATATTTTAAGTTTTGCTGCTGAAATGCCATCCTGGTGTCAGACACAGTAAGTATTAGGAACCTAGAAAATGGGCTTGGGATCATATCCCACTGTGGCTTTCACAAAATCTGCAGACCTCCCTTCCTGAGCAGTAGCCTCAGGTGTGTGAAGTGGCAGAGCTGGGAACTGTCATTGGGACATGGTCCTTGCCCCTGGTTGGCAGGTGTGGAGTGTTCCTGACCCCTATTCATTGCCTTCGGTTGCCCTGCTCAGGACTCTAGATTAAATGCAGAAGAGACAGTCCTGAGAGGGCTTGGACAGCTTTGCATTCTGCAATATTCAGATGGAGGTTTCTGGGAGAGTCTCTCTCTCCATCTGTGAGCTCCTGAGAATGATGTGTGGTGGAGCGCCTTCTCTAAGCCGTATACAACTCACAGGTTCCAGAGACCAGGAAATGGAAAGGAACCACTCTACTTCCTCCTGAATCTGAAATAAACATTTGAACCAGAAGAAAATGAGTCTGACAGACTCATTCCCTTCTGCGTTTCCTGCCTCTGTGCTTGCCAAGCACCGCTCTGAGAAGCCAAGCCCTACTCTGCTTGTGTGAAAGACAGATTTACAGAAACCAAGAGGTAGCAGAGTTTTTGAAGGAAAAATCCAAAACAACCCCCCCAAAGAATGAATATTAGTGAGTGCATGTGACTTTAAAAAAGGAGAGTCTTAGGAAAAGATAGTGTCTCATTGGAGTGACCAAACTTTTTGTATCATAATGTCTTCTAATAAAACGTCCCTTTTATGTACTGAGTCTTTAACTTAAAAAATATCTATCTATCTATATCTATATATATATATATATGTGTGTGTGTGTATATATATATATATATATATATATATATATATATATATATATATTAGAAGTAGTAGAAGGTAGTAGAAGGTGTATCATAAAAATCCCTGAAGTCTAAAACTTCCTCTTGTGGAATGGGAAGCCAGCCACACTTGCACTCTCAAACTAATAAGATTAGCGAACAGTTTCCTGAAGGAGAAGGGATATCTATCACAGGGTAGAAGGAGGAAAAAAATAGAGTACTTTATTTTTGATAGTGCCAATTGAAACATGTAAACAGACATGAAAGCGTATGGTGAGTGAGATTTGCTGAATGTATATTTTAGGATCTGTAGACTGATGGGTGTTAATATCTCTTATATAACCAAAAGGCAGTGGAACTCCGCAGTAATTTAAGGCCAGTGGCTTTGGCACAGGCAGGGAAACAATGTAACAAGTCTTGGTGATTTTTAGGGCAGTTCTGCAGCTGTGATAGGATACAGCTGCATGAAGCTGTACACCTGCCATGCCTACCACCATGTTAGCAAAGGGTTGGTATCCACAATTTCACAGCATTTGTTTGACCCTTTTAGGACAGTTGGTGTCTTGGCAACAGAATAAAATGTGGTTGTGTAATTGTCCACTCTGTATCACAATAAGACAATAAAACACTCTAGATTTTATATGTGGAAGTACACTATTTTGACTTTGTATGCCAATTAGGTAGCCATCTGGTGCAGAATATATGAATAAGAAAACAGACTTTTTTCAGGCCCTGTCCACTTGTGTGTTAGTGTTAGTGTCCTCTGCACTTAGTCCTTCATTAAAATCATTGTGTTGTAACTAACAGCAGTGCTGCAAAATGAACCAAAATGGAGCATTGTGATGGTTCTCAGAGGACTTCAATCTTGAAAACTGCCATTCAGGTGAAAACAGCAGGGATCACTGTATGAAATCTGCACCAAGAGTGTGAATCTGGCCACTCTTCCTATTTCATGCATGTTAATGACTTTCCAATGGGCCATCTCTGGGGTGTGGCTTGTCCTTACTATACCATCTGATCCAATGGGATCATGAATGTGAAAGTACTTTACAGTCTGTAGAGGGATTTTCAAATATTTCTTTTGTACTTTTAAAATTTTACTTCATGACCTTTTTCTTGGCATAACCATAAATAAAACTTGCTCATTGAATCTATGTTAAAGGAGACAACTTAGATAGATGCAGCCTTGAGCCAGGCCTCAGAATAGAGTTAGAAACCGACTTCTAATCAATTTCAATTCTTACTTCACTTTCGAACTTGGTCAACCACTTCACTTTCTTTATCTCTATTAGAGAGTCCAATAATGCTTAGTAGAAATTAACCCCAGAAGACAGAACACATGGAGATGGTAAGGAGGAGAAAATATTTTCCAAAAATAACTATCATTCTGTTATTCCTGACCTTAGCTATCAGAGACACTAGCATTTTTTAAAACTGTCTTGTAAATTGTTCAGGATTGGAAACTTTCTTTTCCTTTGAAAGTACTTTTCATGTGCTCCACTTTTTGGATAATGCATGTTGGAATGTTTTGAAGTTGAGTAATTTAACTGAAAGATTCTATTGTCATTAGAACTGTGAACATGACTGATGTAGTTGTCTATGAGTGAGATTATTAATTTTTAATTAAAACCAGGTTTTTTATTTTTATAAAAATAATACACAGACATGACAGAAATAGAATAGGCAACAGAAATAAGCAAAAAGAAAAACAAACCCTATAATTTTCCCACCCAGACACAATTACTGTCAACATTTTGATGTGTGTCTTTTCATACCCTTTTCTATGTAAGATATACAGGTTTTTTTTTTTAATTGATCTCATACTAGCTTTCCTTTTAAAATACAATGTATTGTTCATATCTTTTCATGGCACTAAAAATTTGTCTACAGCATGTATTTTAATGACACAATAGTATTCTATTATCTGACTAAACTATATTTAGTTGAGTTTCTATGGTTTGGCATTTAGTTTGTTTGTATGAAAATAACATCAAGACAAATATTCCTGAACCTGCATATTTATATACCTATTTCCTTAGGATAGTTCCTAAAATGTCTGGAAATAAAATTGCTGAATCAAATGGCAAGTAAAATTTTAGGAGCTATTAATGCAGAGTCTAATCACCCTTTCTAAAAGTTGTATCACTTTAAGTTCTCAATAGTATGAGAGTGCTCACTAATAAAATATAATGTAGGTTTTTAATTTTTAATTTTATTTATTTGGTTTTTTTCTTTTTCTTCTTATTTGTACTGGAGATTAAACCCAAGAATGTTCTACCTATGAGCTACATCACCAACTCTTTTTATTTTATTTTGAAACAAGGTCTTGTTAAGTTGCCCAGGCTGGTCTCCAGCTTGCAATCCTCCTTTCTCAGCCTTCTGAGTAGCTAAGATTACAAGCATACACCATTATGCCTGGCTCCTATAATGGTTTTTAAACTTTCACATCCTTATTACTAAAAATAGTTTTTTCCTGAATTTTATCTTAATCATTTCTCTGTGCTTACACATTTTTTACATTTGTGAATGTATCTAAATGAATTAGCACATTTACTGAGTGTATTCTAATATTCAGACATTGTGCTAGGTGAGGCATAAAATGAAATAAAAGGTCTCTGCCCTCAAGTAACCTATGACATATTTGGGATTGATGACATATTTTACTAGAACTGGGACTTGGAGTAAAAATGGAAATTGTGTTTGTGGGGAAAGAGAGGGTATAACTTTACCTCATTTGGGAAAATGATTGGGAGCTCTTTGAATATTTCCTACTCTTTTGGTAGGGTACAAATTTGAAAACACATCAACATTTAGTTGTACAAGATCTGGTATGAAAAAAGTCAATGGCACCTACCCATGTTTAAAAATCTGATGCTTTCAAAATAAAAAAAATCTTTAGCTCTTTCTGAAGAGCTTGAAGTACTTATGTATCAGAAGTATTTTCAGAATTTGTAATCACCACTATTTTCATAATGCTTTGATGTCAACTATTGTTTTCCTTGTGAAATGTTCAATTAAAAATCATTTAGATTGAACTTTTGACAGTTGTATAGTACTTCTAGTTGAAGAAGAAGGGTGCCTAATGAATGTCTTGGGATGAAAACCAACAAAAATAAATTTTGCTGGTATTAATACAGTAGTGAAGAAATACTAAAATTTCCTTTCTATGACCTACTTATTTAATCTTTAATTTTAGGAAGAAAGCATGGTTTCAGCGTCAATGTTAGGACTGTGTTCTTTTCTTAGAAGCCCTGAAAGTGAGGGGGGAATTGGAGAGGTTGAGGAAAAGATAGGGGAATTAGGTGTTAGAGGTATAAAGCAATTAGAGTCAGCTGTGATGTCAAAAAGCTATAAAATAAGAAGACAGTTTCAATTTTGAATTTTGAGCACCCCTTCTACAACAGTACAAGTAATTAATGAGAGTAGATGCTGGAGATCAAATATAAAAGCAAAGAAAATCTCAACACAGGCAGATGGTCTCTGGTTGAGACCTCTTTACATATGATACTGACATCCTATGGCATGATTTCTTTGCCTCTCTTTTATTGGTCCAGTGGGGTAGCTTCTTTGGAATTGCTGACACATTGAACTACATAGAATTTGTACTAGAAAAAGGTCTGGTGTAAGAATTAGGCGATATGTGTTTTAATTCTGACTTTCCTGGGTGGCCTGCCATGCCTGTCTTTTACTTTCTTGATGCTCTAATTTTCTGTCATGAAATGAGGGTGTCACATAGGTTCACCAAGTTTATTGTGAAAACGAAATACCTAACACATAGGGTTATTGAGAGGGGCAGGAGAATTAAAGGATGTGGAAACACTGCAAAGTGCTATAGAGTGTTAGACATTATCATTAGGATTTTAGTGACCTATTTTCCAAACCTAAAATGGACCACATGGTATGAAAGAGGATTTTTGTGTCACTTCCAAGGGCAAGAGGCAGTCTGCAAAATGTAATTTGGATGCCAAAATATTGAAATTTCTGGCACATTTTGATCGTTCATGGGAGCAATGATAAAATATTTGAAATAATGACTGCTCAGTAAAATTCATGATGTGCAAGCACTATAATTATGAAATTTCTTTGTAAAAGGTATTTTATTTTTCATATAAGTGTAAGCTTCTTGACTTCACAGAATCCTAAAATTGGGAGGCACTTTAAAGACTTTCTGCTTAGCTTCTTGCCCTAGCTCTCAAGGAGAAATGCTGGGTAAAGATTTTGGGCAAAGCAAATTTTATGATCTCTTAGTGCAGTAGGGTTTTTTGTTGTTGTTGTTGTTGTCTTTTTTTTTTTTTTTTTTTGAGACAAGGTCTCACTATGTTGCTAAGATAGGCCTTGAACTTGTGATCCTCCTGCCTCTGCTTACTGAGTTGCTAAGATTACAGGCATGCACCACCACACCTGGCAGTAGCTTGTTTCATTATTGAACATTCTTACTTTAAAAGTCTCTCTTTGGGGGCTGGAGCAGTGGCTCAGTGGTTGCAGTGCTTGCCTGGCATACTTGAGGACCCGGGTTCAAACCACATCACCACATACACAACTGAGTGTCAGAAAAACAAAAACCAGGTGAAAGAAATAAACAAAACTGATTCTTTCTTACTCTCTTTCTCTTTAAAAAAAAATAATAAAAAAGCCTCTCTCCATTTTAAAACTTATTATCTTACCCACCTCTCTCACTTTTGGTTTTTTTTTTTTTATTTTCTATTTTCTTTTCTTTTTTTTTTAAGAGAGAGAGAGAGACAGAGATAGAAAGAGATAATTAATTTTATTTAGTTTTTCATGTGGCTTTCTTTGCTCCAACACTTCATTGTGAACATGGTGCTGGGGTTGGAACCTGTGTACTAGTGCATGCCAGGCAAGCTCTGTAACCGCTGAGCCACTGCTCCAGCCCCTTTCTCTCTCTTTTTTTTAATAATAAACAAGAAACTTATTTAGAAAAATGAATGATTCTTTTTTTTTTCCTTCAGTACTAGTGATTGAACATAGGGCCTCACACATGCTAGACAAGTGCTCTATCCCTAAGCTACATTCCCAGCCCTTTTTATTTTATTTTGAGACAGGGTCTCACTAAGTTGCTCAGTCAGGCCTTGAACTTGTGACCCTCCTTCCTCAGCCTCCTGAATAGCTGGGATTGCAGGTATGTTCCACCATGCCAGACTTGGGAAAAAAATAATTCTTTTAAATAGAAAATTCTTTTTTAAAGGATAATATGATACAAAAAACTGTTGAAAAAAATAATTGTTGGAATTCTCTACCAGAAAAACTTGAAAACCTTTAGAGGCCATAAACATTAAATTCATCTTTTTCAGAATATGTTCTATTTCTTGGAAGATAACTGTAAAAATCTATTTCATTTGCTTTGATTTAGCACCATAATGAGCCCATATGATATCTACCATCAAACTCTAATTAGGATTTTTAAAATTTAAATCTTTTATTCCCCAGGGTTCTTTGGTTTCTTAATATAACAGTGTATACAACAGAGGTAATAGTCTATTTCTCATAGCTAAATTACAAGAAACTTCAGTGTTTATTTTCTCTCTTTCTTTTTCATCTTGCTTCTCCTTTCTTGAGAGGTTTGAGACTTATGGCTCAGCTCTATAAACTTTTGTTTTCAGCTTTTGCAGTCATATATCAAAACATTAAGGTGTTTATTTTTATTTTCAGTGACAAGAAAGGGAATTTTTTAGAGTTTATTTTCCCTGACATTTATAGTAACTTGAAAATCATGGAATAGATCAAGTATCATATTGATTCCATGAAGCCTCTGAGTTTTCAGCAGGAGCCATAAACTAAACTGATGCAGTTAAGATGTTCAAACAATATGAATTTGGTGTTAATAATCCAGTTGAGGTTTCAGTTTTTATTCAAATGTCTGATACTTCTGGATCCCCTCCCCAGGGTTGATTCCGAAAGGCTGAATGGATTTGCAGCTGGACTAAAACAAACAAATCTATATCCTTGGCTGGGAGGTTGATGCGTGAATTATACGTCTATAGCCTTTGTGTGACTTCAGAGTTTAGACAGAACTGGGGAAAGTGGTGCCTGGATAGGGACAGTATACAAAACTAGATATGGGAGCCAGGAGTTACTGTGCCAAAGATTTTCTGTTTTGTTGGCATAGTTCTCTTAGAGACTGGGGCAAACAGCACACAGACCCTTAGGCTGGTTTGAACTTGGCTTTTAATGCTGATGGGAACTGGTTTTTCCATGCAAGGTAAGCTTCATCCTTGGAGATTTCTGCTGCCAGACCACTGATGGAGGACCTTGATTTGTGTGCTTAGGGGCTGTCATTCTTGAGTCAGGCACTCAGTGCAGTGAAAGAAATTAGGTGTTAGGGGAGAGTGACGCCTCATTAAAGGGAGCTCTTTTGATTGAGTAGAGCAGCATTTAGCCCCGTCCTCCTCGAGGTATTGCTGAAGTTGCTGAGCTTATTATTCATATCGATTATATCATCTTTGTGCATTCATGAAAAGAATGTCTATTTAATGAGGACAGGATCAGCTATCGGAAAATAAATGCCTCACTAAAGCTGGATATGGCTGCCTGTTGGTCTTGTGGATGGTAACATTGAATCAATCTGGCTAGATTTTTTTTTTTAATTTTTTTTTTAGAAAGAGGGACAGTGAGAGAGAGAGACAGAGAAAGGGAGAAACAACTTTATTTAGGTTTTCACGTGGCCTTAGTTGCTCTAACACTTAGTTGTGTAAGTGGTGCTGGGGTTTGAACCCGGGTCCTCGTGCTTGCCAGGCAAGCGTCGAAACCACTGAGCCACCGCTCCAGCCCCTAGATTTTTTTTTTTTTTTTTAATTGCTGGTGCTCTATACCATCACAAATTGACCCAGTCGGAGTTCAGAGCTTAAGTGGGTACTAAAACAAAAATGTAGTGTCCTGTGGGTGGTTTGAAATGTCAGGTTTGTTTTTGTGGAGTCAGTAGTGTAATACCTTTTATTTTTTATGCAACCCCTGCTGAAATCTAAAGTCTTAAAATTTGAGAAAACGTGGAACTCACACATTGAGGCTCTGTGCATATTCTGGCTTAGCCTTGGTGCTTTGTTTCAGGTATATAAATTATACATCCTAGTGTAATTCAGAAATGACATCTTCTGGGAGAATCGTGAAAGATTCTGTGAGCCACAGAGAAGGTTAGAATATGTAGTTTTCCTCGCTCAGCGTGGGAGACTCATGGTGCCCTGCCAGATAGATGTTTAAGCCACAGGCAAGCGCTAAGATCATTAACACATGTACTCTTACATCTTGTTTCCAGAGTGAGCAATTGATAGGTTATTAACAATAAACACTTTATATAAAGAATTAAATCCATCTAACTATAAATATTATTTTAAAATTTTGGTATCTCTATTAATAGTAATAATAAATTACACTTATATATTGACTTGTAGTTCATAAAGTGACTATACATTATCTAAAGTTTGGCTTGGCTAGTAACCTTAAAGTTATTTGGTTCTTTTATGTCACTCATCAGAAGATAATCATAGTGACCTTTGATTTTATGGAGAAAGAATCAATCATTGATAAAATTTGTAAAGGAAATTATGCCTTGATTTGAAAAAAAAAATACTCTTGCAAAGGGGAAAATTTAAAAAGGGAGACCCTTATAACCTATTCAGTTTTCTGCATGGTAATGGTTGACAATCGAGAAATGATTTCTTTGTTGAGATTTTGCGTTATCTAAGATAAGAGTCATATTACGAAACAATACCTGGATCAGAAAGCAATTCTAATTTAAATTAATCTGAACCTCAAAAAGGCTGATTAATTGTTTTCATTTTCAGAATCTTTTATTAGCTGTTTCTTGTGCTTTACCTTATAATATTTTTGTATTTCAGTGTGATACAGACTTTGCAGAAGAATATGGTAAAATATGACTTCCTATTCATAGGCAAACTGACAAATACCTTTTTTTCTTATTATCTTTAAATTGCAAATGTCTGAAGACCTGTCATATTTGGATGAGTCATTTTATGATTTAAATGCATTACAATTTTTTAACATGATTTGAAAAAAATGAACAATACTCTAGGGGAACGGGGGAAGACTGACTTTAAATGGAGCAAGGGAAATGATTCAATTTATGCATTCTTTTCCAATAGTTATTGATTATAGAAATAAGTAGTAGCCTATGCTTGTTTTTCAGAACTTTGCAGAAAACACCATGAATGAACTCCTTGGCTGGTATGGCTATGATAAGGTTGAATTAAAAGATGGTGAAGATATTGAATTCAGGAGTTACCCTACAGATGGGGAGAGCCGGCAGCACATTTCTGTTCTCAAAGGTAATGACATTTAATGTCCCTTTGTTCATGCAAAGGAGGATTAACTCAGAACTTAGTTGCTTTGGGACTCCTTTTGTTGATTATGCCCATGGTTGCTTTAAATGTACATCCTCCTGAGCTGGAGCAGCAGCTCAGAAGTTTGGAGCTCTTGCCTGGCATGGACAGGGACCTGGGTTCCAAGCCCACCATCACATATAGAACTAAGTGTCAGAGAAACAAAGGCCAGATGAAAAAATAAAGGTGATTCTCTCTTTCTCTCTCTCCCACTCCCTCTTTCTCTCTCTCAAAACAAACCACCACCAACAACATCATTCCAAATAGTGTTTTCCCGTAAGCAGAACAAAGAATATAAGAGCACAACATAAAACAAAAGAGACGTAAGTTAATCTTCTTTCAGCAATGGAAGAACTAGACCAGGACTTAGGACCTTCAGTGTTGTGGTCCTGCCCACAATTCATAGAAAGGGGCAATGTTTGCTAACTTCTAGTTTCCTGATTCCATTGATACATCATCAGTTGTCAGGGGTTGGGACTTGCTCTTATGTGTAGTGTCAAGGGTACGTTTTCAGACTCTGAGGTTCAGTTAGTTTGGTAGTCCTCCTTCCTTTTTCTGGGGTAGAAATTCTAAAGGGAAGCCCTGTTTTCATTTTGTGCTTGAAGTTTTCACTCTTTCTCTGCCTCCACCCCTTGAGTAGGGTAGGAAGAGGAGTATGAGGGGAGTAGATGGCTAAATCCTGCAGGACTCTGTAAGAATTTTCATCAAAGCCCAGTGAAAGTGGAAATTATAAAGGATTGTCAGAGTCAATTTTACATTGATTCTACTAGTGGACAGCAGTGCCAGACATCTAAGGGGGAAGCATGTATCAACACTGAATTTATGAACCTAAATTTGGAATGAGAGTTTGTTTGTAAAAGAAAAGAGGAGGAATGTGTGAAGAAGCAACCAGTTTAGGGAATTTTAATAAAATATGGGTAAAACTAATTGTATGTCATTGCCGGCAGTTCGCTCAGTACTCATGTTGCATTCAAATCCTGTTGGCATAAACTACCTGCTCAAGCACTTGTTTGCAGTCTTTAAGACAGTACTTTTTCTTCTAACACGCTAAGCGATGAAATGTAAATGAGCTGCCCTGTAGGCATGTGGAATTGAATGTACGTGACAAATTTTATGTTAAGCTCGCTGTGAAACTGTACATATCATGTTAGTAAGATAGTGTCATCAATTTCACTGTAAATGAAAAATGCAAGTCATGAATTTATATTCTTTAGACTAATAGCTTGTGTAATACTTGGCCTAGGTAATAATCTTTGCCTCTGGGGAACATGTAAAGAGAAAGTGCCAGAATATGCTATTAGAGGGAAAAAGTTGAATCTTTTTTTTTTTTATTTAGGTGATTCACATATAAGGATAAAATACACAAAGTTTATTTCATTGTAAATCTTCTTTTTGGGTCAGTTTTTACTAAGTATTATCAATACCTGGTACAACTGCAATTTTCTTGTGAATCATCTGCTTCTTTCTCATTGGTTCATTAGATTATATTATGGTCTAAGTTTACAGTTCAGTGGGACCTAGTTACAATGCTGTTATACACACTTTAGACTTTCCCTCTGGTAGCCAGAGAGCGATGCCTGCTATATATCACTTTGTATGTGGAAAAGGTTAATTGCCTCTCAATTTTCTATGGGATTTTACAGTGCTAAAATTCATCATCATGATTCAACTGGGATATTAGCTATCATAGTGGAGCAAATTAAAAGGAGCCCATTGGAAATTTATGGTAACAAGACTATAAAGCTCCAGGATGGACTGTGGAGTTCTGGTAAATTGTTTAAAGGTTTGCAAGGAAAAATTTGTTCTGCCACATGACCATTTAACTTGAGGAAATAAGGAAAAATTTAAGTCTACTGAATAAGTTCTCTTGTCATATTGAATATAATTTTTTTCTTTTACAGAAAATTCTTTGCCAAAACCAAAATTACCTGAGGACAGTGTTATTTCACCATACAATATAAGCACAGGCTATTCAGGGCTTGCCACTGGAAATGGACTCAGTGTCAGTGACTCACCTGCAGGGTCAAAGGATCATGGCAATGTGCCCATTATTGTACCTTTAATTCCTCCACCTTTCATAAAGCCACCAGCAGGTAAGCGTCACTGGGATTTCCAATGAAAACCATTCACTACTGTATTATGAATAATTATTAAATGCTCAAATGAACTTAGGTAGAGACTGTTTTATGAATTTTGTAGATAATAAATGTTAGTGCACATCTCATTTAAAAGTATTATTGCTTCTTCAGAAAAAGTTCTTGACTACTATGTAGGCTACTACTGCTTAGGTTCTACCACCAGCTGCACAAGGAGTTATTTTCTTTCTCTGAAGTCACCTATTTAAAAAAAAAAAGTTAAATGTTTTTAAAACTAAGATAAATACAATGATTGAATAGCAAGAAAAAAGTAACTTTGAACTGTGGGGTGCATAAGGAAAGCCAGGTTTCATGGATTTTTCTGAGGAAAGGGGGAAACGCGGAAAGGGATGATTTGGTAAAGGGACATGTGGTAGGTACGTCTCTCAATATGCCTTCCTCTAAATCCATTCAAGAACTTAGCTAGATTTTGCACCATCTCCACAGAATTCTTTATAATTCCTGGAAAGCTGTCTCTGAGAGCTTAAAAAAGATGGATCTCTGAATTTCACTTGCATGAAAATATAATCAGTTTTTTTATATTTCCAGAAAATTGGACGGCAGTGTATTAGATTTGGATAGCAATGAGCTAAGCATTATGATATTGCAAACTTGGCTACTGAGATATTTCACACAGAGAAAGAAGTTAAATAATATTGTATCTGGCTTGCTGTAAAATGTTGGAATTATGCTAGTGTGCTTAATTGTGATACTGGTTATTTTTCTGTGTATTGAATTGAACAATGATAAATACTGAGTTATAATAGGAGTACTTATTGTAATATTCTAAAGCTAATGCTTCTATTTTTATTAGTGAAGTCAAGTGTTTGGTTATGCTTCCATAAACAATGAGGAAATTTGTAGATATAAGTTTCTGCGCTTATGTTATCGATGTACATGTATTTACAATGTTTTCTAAGTGTTGGTCACATTTTCTTTCATGGTTATAGCCACATTCTCTTGTTGGTCTCCTACATTTTAGCAGTAAAAGTGTCCTTTCGTACTGAGATTCTTAGATACATCATTAAAATCCCTTTACCTGTTAAACTCACTTATAATTGTATTTATCTACTGAGTACTGATATAATTGGTATATCATATAAAGTTGCCTTCTTAGTGCACCTTTGATTGCTTGGTTGGTTGTAATTTTTAATCCTAATTTCTTTCTCAAAGACCAGACATTTTGGATAAGCCAACTTGGAGTAGGGGTAGGGAAATGGGGGGGTTATTTGTAATTGTAGCATTTGTGTTTGGATGGATGTGCCATGGCTTAGGTGAGAAGTAATGCTGTTGAGGGTATCGATAAAGTAGTATGGCTAAGTGATAAGAATATGGACTTCTGGTTCAGAAAGTTTGGGTTTCGTTAGGCTTTGTCAATAGCCAGCTCTACAAATGTGGACAAGTTACATAAGTTCTCTTTTCAATTTTCCCATCTATAAGACTGGGGGCACAGTCCTACCTCATAGGGTTGTGGAAAAATATATATATATATAGTCACTGAGCATAGTGCCTACCACACAAAAGTCACTTAGCAAACATCATACCTTTCTTATTTTTTTTCAGTCCTTATTCTGCCCTAGATTTATGCACATAATTTGTGCATAAAAAGGTGTGCATCCAAATGTAAATTTGTCTCTAAGATCTATTTGAGCAAAGCAAACAGCTTTAGAAATTAGCATAGCTGAGGCTAACTTGAATTTGGCATGCCAGAAAACCTGCCCTGGAGTTTCCTGCTGAGCCAGCCACGTGGAATTCAAGCACACAGCTCCTATTTAACTTTAATTCCACATCAGATCAGGAAATAAATATGCAAAGGGATAGAGGCCAAAAATGGAGCCTTGGAAGCCTTAGACATAGGAACTCTGAGGAATGAGAAGCCAGAGTAACCAAACACCAGTGGTTTTATGATGTCTACCATGGAACTTCAAGGCACTCATTTGTGGAAAAGAGAAAGTAGGGAAGGACGTGTTCACTTTTCTGCTACTATTGACTCTGTGTACCTGAAGGGGTTCTATAAGACAAGACAAAAATACAGGGAGATTCTCTGCTTTCTAGGAGCTGACTGTTTCTAAACTGAAACTTACCAGAGAGACAGAGAGATGATGATGATTTTTTTTTTTTGTCATGCCACATAAGGCAGGGATCAGCAAACATTTTCTGTAAGGGACAAGATAGTGCTTTAGGCTTTGTGGGCCATGCTGTTTCTATCACAATCAACTCCACTGTTGTAGTAGGAAGGTGGCCATAGACAATGTATAAACCAGTGTGTGTGGCAGTGTTCCTATAAAATTTTATCTACCAAAAGGGCAGTAGGCAGGCTTTGGCCCAGGGGTTATAGTTTGCTAATGCTTGTGCTAGGGAAGATTAGCCAGGTTTCATGATAATAGGAAGATGAATAGAGTTTCAGAGTCAGGCTGTAGACTTGACACAGTGTCCTGTAAAATATTGTAAGGAGGGTTCAGCAAAAAGGGCTGGAAAATAGTGGTTTTCAAGGTATGTAGTGAGCTCTGGCACACTAATATTTGTTGAATAAGTGAATGAATGACTGGTATTCAAATCTTATTGCACATATACAAGTGGTTCACTGAGAAAATGCTAGTATTTTGTCTGGATTAATCCAGCCTGTCTGATCTTAACCATATCTTTCTTGATATTAAAGCAAGGATTCCATTGCTCTTAAGTAAGTTAAGTCACACTTTAACCAGAAACTTCTACCTAGTTGATCATTTCAATACCTCCTTTACTAAAACTTTTACCAGGATTGTTATAAAAGGTAACTGAGTCAAAATACACTCTCTGTCTATTGGATAGCTGTATATAGCTATATATGGGTTAACATGCATTCCTCTGTTAATCAGACCCCGAATAATTTAGCAATGACTGTATCATGAAATTCTACCTCTCAGGATAGAGAAGATGAGGATCTAACTTATGCATTAGATTCCTATGTTATAGTTCAAATTATTCCTGTTGTACTGTAAATTGGCTATGTGAGAATGCTAATAATACCTTATGCTTGTGTTAAATTCTTTACAGTTTATGAAACTCATTCATATTCTTTATTTAGTTTGGTCTTTAACTCTAGAAAATAGCATGGTAGATATTATTAAATAAAGAACTGAAGCTCAGATAGGTTAAGTAGCTTTCTCAAGGTAATGTGACTTCTGTGAGCTTGAGCTAAGATTATTGCTAAGGTCGTCTGACTCCTAATCCAATATTCTTTTTATTTAAAAATTTATTATTATTATTATTATTTGTGAGATTTGTCATTGAATCCAGAGTTGCTCTACCTCTGAGTTTCATTCCCAGCCCTTATTTACTTTTTTTATTTGGAGACATCTTGCTAAATTGCTGAGGCTGGCCTTGAACTTGCGCTCCTCCCGCCTCAACCTTCCAAATAGGTGAGATTACAGGAGCGCACCACTGCTATAGACTCTACTTGTTTTTAAATATAGGGTTGCATTTTTAGCACATTTCTATAAAACTTCCCTAGACTTTATCAGAATAATAATACTTCTTAGCAGACTATTTCCAGGTTCTCTGGTGGCAGGATATACAGCTCCTTCCTATAATAGGGAATTTTTAAAAGTCCACATCTTTTGGGAGACTTGATGAGTCCTTCTCTAACCCTGAGAATCTGTGGATCTGTAAACCTGATGGCCTGGTGGGGGTAAAACCTAGCTTGGGTTTTTCAAGTGTTTGCCATCATGGGGGAATTACTTCTCTTCCAGGGTACCAGAGAGCTCCATCTGGTCAGGCACTGGTTCCCAAGAGTGTGTTTCGTGGCTCAGGCAGGATTACCACTGGATCCCCTCCATGTCCTGGCAGCCAGTGGGCCCAGTGGAATACTCATGATTGGGAACACAGTGATACCACATTTGCTTGGATTTCCACTCCTTTTACACAGCTGTGTACAGAAGTGTGGGTGTAGCTTACTTCTGGGCCTGGGGAACTGCTCTTCTGGCCCACCCTCTTTTCTCTGGAGAGGGGGAGCTCCTTGTGCGTTGGTCATGATCACAGCATTGACCCTGCTTTGACCTCACAAGTGCGTGTCCATGTTTGAGGTTGAACTGCCCTTCCCCTCAGAGACAGCCTTTGGTCCACGTACTGTTTGTGACATCAGAAGCGTTACTATGGTGATAGACTTGTTATAAACACAGAATAATAGCCCTGATTTTGCTTTTCTTTTTTTCCCC
Source organism: Aplodontia rufa (assembly GCA_004027875.1). Classification (NCBI taxonomy): domain Eukaryota; kingdom Metazoa; phylum Chordata; class Mammalia; order Rodentia; family Aplodontiidae; genus Aplodontia; species Aplodontia rufa. Next base: position 129,944 of record PVKS010001754.1, read on the forward strand.
ATGCAGTGAAGGGAATCACCATGATCCTTAAGTAATAATCATAGACTTTTCTGCAGAGTCTAGGAAGTGAGCAGAATAAAGCTGAAGAGCAGCCACTTGAAAACTGTTATAAGAATACAGAAAATAATAAAAAGCTTTGACCATCTCTTTTTATGCAAACATGCCTTGCCTTTACCCTTTTAAGTCTGAACAGATGTGAAAACCTCCTTCTTTGCTAATTAAAAAAAAAATCACATCATGAACGGCATCTGAAGTGGCAAAAAATATATATCAGCGAGAGTTTTGAAAGATTACTCAGGTTAATTGCATTGTCCCCTTGCTGTAATTCTTCTCATGTTAGAGATTTTAATATGGGCCCAGTCCTTTGGGACTTCACTTAAAGAGGATTGTGCCTGGAAAGGGCTTTCGGCATGGATGCTGACAACTGCTAAGTCTCCACTAAAACCCTCTCCCTGTCCTGTTCCCCCGAGGCTTGACGATTGAACTAAAGCATTCAGAATGGATTTTTGAATAAAAATCTTTTACAAAGACCTTATAATGGTCTTTACTGCTTTACAAGTGTAATAGCACTTGGCTCTGTTGACTGCACATCCGTTTTCTGCAGTGGTCAGGAAGGTTTGGGTCTCCCTGGATTGTCAATCACTGGCCAGAGGGACCAGGGTAGACTGTAGCCCAGTTGGAACCAAAATCATTTTTTTTTCTCCTCATTTAAGGATTGCTCCATGAGAACATTTTACTCCCAAGAATTTAAAAAAAAGTAAATGAAATTATTTGTGTAATTATTTTTGTTCAGAGGAAAAGATGAAATGAAGTGGTTTTTTTTGTACTGAAGCTTTACTGTTGCAGAAAACACTGTGTGTCTAGGAAACCACATTGTAGATCCAAGTCTTTTGACAGGTTTTCCCAGAGGCTTACAACTTGCCTGCTCTGAGTCCAGAATCCCTGGTAAATCCCTAAATACTTTAAAATGAGATGGAATGTGAAAAAAGGATGGAATATCTTTTCTCAATGCATTTATGTGGCAGTTTTGAATAAAATGTCTTTTGCCTCCAGTGATGAGTGCCCTTATTGGTATTCCTCACCACGTGCTCAAGGGTGAGGGAAAAGGGGGAGCCTGTCCACACAGCGAGTCCAGCTTCATGCCCAGGTTTGTGTGTAGAAGATGAGATCAGTCTCCTAAGGCCAGCTTGATTTCCTGTGTGCAGGAATGTCTTGCCTTTCTTTGAAAACAATGACCATTTCCTGTCCTCCAGGATGGTTTGTATTCAGTTATCTTTCCCAGTTTGTGTTCAGGCACAGTCATGGAAATATGATATATTTTTTCAGGCAAATCTTGAAATTCCTAAGGGGTTATAAGAACTGGACTCCAAAGAACGATTAGCTAAACTGAGAGTATGGAAACACCCACATGATCTGCTAAGCTCCATGTGTATAGCTGAGTAACCCACAGTTAATAAGCATGTTACTTTTTGGCTCTTGTAAATCTTACATGGAGTTGTTACTTGCAGTGAAGTGGCAGTCATAATGTGGTTTGCATTATGGTCATTATTTACTTTATCTGTTATTAAATATTCTTGGGGCTTGCATATGAATGATGTATTCCAAATAGCCATTGAGAAAATAGGATTTAATCAAAAGTGCTTTGGCATTTATTTATTCGTCCAACTCTTAAAATATGATTATTAAATAAAATTACCTAGAGTTAATAGGATTTGGATGACTTACTATTTATGTACCAGATATATTTCTCAAAAAATAAAAAAGAGGTTCACTGAATTTTCAGTTTTCCAAGTTATTTAGGATAGCAATAGGAGTAATTATGATGAATTGCAGGAATAGGAGTAGTTACTAACATGATATAATCTTATATAGTTAATAATTTTCTAAATAATTCCTATGGGCAGGCAATGTGCTAATAGATTGTATTATTTAATTTTCACAATGACTTGGGATGCTGCTGTTAACCTTATTTTACAGATGAGTAAACTGAGACACAAGAGAAGTTAAGCAGCTTGCCTAAGGTCACATAGGTTATAAGTGGCAGAGCTGATATTTGATCCTACACATCGTTTCCCATATGCATAACCACTGAATTATCCAAAACTCTATGTCATTCTTTCAGTTCGTTAAGTATTTATTGAATGTTCCTTTCATTGTACTAGACAAATAAATACAAATATATATCATTGTTCCTGACTATTAAGAACTTACAGTATAATTGACATATAATGAAAACATCATTCCAGTTTGATTTTAGAATGTATGGTATAATTTTAACTGTACTTGGAGAATTTAAGGTGGAAGTACAAGGACTGTTAAAAGTAGGACATGGTGGCACACACCTGTATAAACAGCAACTCAGGAGGCTGAGGCAGGAGGATTGCAAGTTCAAAGCGAGCCTCAGCAACTCAGTGAGGCCTAGGCAACTTGGTATGACCCTGTCTCAAGATAAAAAAATAGAAAGGGCTGGGGATGTGGCTTAGTGATTAAGTGCACCCGTGTTCAATCCCGGTGTCCAACCCCCAAAAAAGCAGGGTGGCAGAAACTGTCTAAGCAGATAGTCAAGAACTGTTATTTTTTACAGTTGAGGAAGGATGGTACCTGAAACATAGCCTAGAAAGATAACATTTGAAATTCAATGTGATAATAAAAATTTAAAAAAAGACCTCAAGTGAAACTTCAACATGTTAAGTACTTATGATATAGATTTATTTTTGTGTTGCCCCCCGCAGGGTTCTGGAGTGGGGAGCGGGTGGAACGGCCTCGGGGGACCAGCAGGACACTGGGAACCGGGCGCCGGCAGGACCGGGCTGGGGACGGGGGGAAGAGGAGTCGCTCCCCGCAGCATTCCTGTGCGAGGAGCGGGCAGAACGACCTAGTGAGCCGTCCTCCGAGGGGCCGAGTTAGGAAGGGTTGGGGAGCCGGAACAAGGGGGCGAACGCCGGCGGCTGGAACACGGGACCTGCATCTTCTACCGCTGCTGATCTCTCTGACGTCTCTGCTGCTGC